>SRMA01025294.1:0-29089 GCA_007224835.1 Danionella cerebrum
ATTGCTTTTATACACTTATGCTCTTCATTCAGGTCATTCTATGTAACAATTACACGGTAAAACTCACCCAAAAATCCCAGAATCTGCAGCATTTTATGTTAGATGCTCGTCAGATCTCCTTTCACACTAATATTTCAGAAATTAGACCTCCACGTTTTAACTAACAAGCTAAAATAATGCAAATTAACATTTAATGCTTCTATAAAAAGGACCAGAAACTAAATTTTAAACCCAATTCTCCAAATTAAGATTCTGTTATCATTTACTTAATATGGTACCTAGATATATTCTCTACAGAATTGAAGGGGATGTGCATGAACATCACAGAAGAGTATGGAGTAAGAGTACAAAAATCACTTTTCTTTAAACACACCCAACCTCACGCAACTCCATCTTCTACAAGTTATTTGGAAGGGGAAATTTGTCGGTCAAAAAGGGGGAATTTTAGCGCCTCAAACATGAGTTTTCTTAGTTCAGCCACAGAAACTTAAGACTATAAAGGACTGACACTAGATTCACTAGCACATGCACATCAGAAGGAATACAATTACAGTGTATCCTGGATCAAACTAAAAAGGGCAAAAAAAAAATCCCTGCCTTAGCCATTTTATTCTGATGAACCATATTATATCCTGATAGACCCTGTCCATTATGAATTCTGTTGACCAAAAGAATTCAACATTCATTCTATTGCCAGATTATTCTCTCTTTTGTTTATTTATTTACTATTTATTTATTTATTTATTTAAAAGAACTGATCAAAGAGGAACGGCGCTTGGGACAGGATAGTTAAGCAAGAGCCCACTCCAGGGCCAGGCTTCTTGTTCTCGCCGGATCCTCCAATCCTTCCTCTGTTATGGTCGACAGTGTTGGGAGGACATTAAAGTTGGTTTACCTCCAGGTTCGGCAGACGATTCACACGTTACTGCTTCCTGAAAGCAAGTCAGAGTATAAAAATGTTATGCATTATTGGAATTTAGACTCAAAATGTAAAAAAAAAATTGTGTGATGTAGGGCCGGGTGATACGTCCTAAAAACTCCCAATTGTTTTATAAATAAAACAAACACACAAAAAAGTCGTGAATTAAATCGATTTTGTTTTGACCCCTACTTAAAAAAATAAAATCAGCAGACTCTAGATGGTTTAAGTTTTTACAAAAACTTTTAATGGCGGCTTAATAAAATGCCATTTACAAGTATTTTTTAAAATGAGTATAAACCCACCCTCATGTCTCTAAGACTTTCCAAAGCTGAGATACAGACAGGGCAAATTGGTTGCTATGGTAAACAGAATGGTTGCTATAGAGAGGTCAGTGACATAATATAATGTTTATGTAAAAAAAAACAAGCCCCATGTCTCTATGACTTTTCTAAGCTGAGCTAGAGATATGACGGATCGGTTGCTAGGGTAAACAGTTACATTACAAGTCAATGACACATCCCTAACCTCTTCTAGACCCTGTGGTTCAAATAATTTTGCACATTGGCTGGTATATTCTTGGACAGACTGATAACATCAACAAGTGGAGTCAGTTTAAAGTTTGACCCCATGCTAAGATTTCCCAGAATGCACGTACACATATAGTTATATTTTAGTTACAAAAATACAAATGGATACATTTTATCTAAAAAAAGCATTTTTTTCTTCATAATTTGTTGCTTAAAACTCATTGTGGAAGAAATGCTTATAATCAATTATTAATTTTTGTAACGTTTAAGCATACATGGAATCAGGGCTCTAGAGTGCGACCAATTTGGTCGCATATGCGACCTAATTTCTCAATGGTGCGACTAAAAAAAATCAGAGGTTGCACCGGTGCGACCCGTCGTTCGAGGGGAAAAAAAAAATGAAACTCCGTCTACGGCCGGTCCGCCTCCTGCGCGCGGCTCACAACACACGTATCACCCATTCATGCGGCTCAATACGCGCCTATCGCGGCAAGCGCGCCGCTCAATTCGCGTTTACCGCGCCGCTGAAGCCTCAGACGCGCGCAAACGCGTCTTTGCATTGACTTAACATGGAAACCCTCCGCGCTTACCGCGCGAACCGCGTTCGATGTGAACGTACCTTTACAGCGGCAGGCAGCTGCAAACAGATCAGACGAGGCCGAGATGAGAATTAAGTTTAACGTTGCCTACAATATTGCAAAAGAAGTAAATAAATAGGCTGCATTATAAACTCTTGATCTGGGTAGTAAATGGTATTATCGTTTTTATTTGTATTTGCTGCTCTTAGTGACCAAAATCAGTTTAAAGTTTAAATTTCAGCTCAGTAAAGCTCTTTAAACACCTTTTCAGTAAGTTTTAGTTACCTTTCTTGTGGAATTGTGCTTCAAATAAAGAACTTTATTTTTACCAGGTTGTTAGTTAATCATTTACAAGTCAATATTGTCTATATGGACAGTGATTGAAAAAAAATAAATGAATAGATAACTAAAAAAAGTGAACTTGTGGAAATGCGGTGTTAAATGTGATGCAGTTGAAAATTTGGGTGCACCTAACTTTTGTGCTGGTGCACCTAAGAAAAAAATTTAGGCGCACAAGTGCAACCAGTGCAAAACGTTAGTCTAGAGCCCTGGGAATGCTTGATTCCCTCAAAAACTTAAATAAAATAATGTAATCATATGGTCAATGTGGGACGAGGTTGGGTAAATTTGACTGTGTAGCAAAGACGACGATTTTCATTCAAGCAAATCGATGTTAATTCAAACGGTTTTATTGCCCAACCCTATTATAATGAAGTGAAATGGCTTATTATTCTTACCTTTGCACTGAGAACTTGGAAATAGGGGAGAATATTGAGTTCTTTGCCACCAGCACTCTTCTTGCGGTGTATTAGTAAAGCATTTCTCTCCAAAATCCAACAGAGGAAACTGTAGAGAGCAATTAGGGTTAGGCTTGGTAACATGCTTAACCAATTGTACACGAATAAAGAAATTAGTTTAGTCCAGCAGGCACTTACTTCAAGCACATCTTGAGCAACATCAAGAGTCTTCCCACTTTGAAGAATCTGATCTGTTGCAGCAGATTCGCAAGACTCTGTTTCTCTACAAGATGCCTCTTGTTGAACAGAAGTCGGCACATGAGAACATGGCAATGAAACTGCTGCCACCTCACATTGTGCACAAATCTCTTGTTCAGTAATAGGCAGGAGGGTACTTCCACCTTCTTGTGAGTCAAGTGAGGTCTGGGCACTCTTCTCCATGCCAGATTTCTTTAGCCTGGGAAGAAACTTCCCAGATTCCAACTCCGATTTCCCATAGTAATGGCCCTCACACTCCGCATCCTCCTCAAGAGGCTTGAGGTCAGCTTGTGGGTCATCAAAGAGGTCTGCTTGACCAACCGGAATACTTGATTCCTCTTTCTCGGACTCTACATCGGACTCACTGCACCCACCTGGAGATAACTCAGAAGCTGATATTGGTCGGAAATGAGTCCTTGGGGATATTCGGATGGCTCGATAGTGGGTACGGTTGATGCCATATAACCAGGGGCAGAAGAGCTCATTGTCTGAGCATAAGATGGATTTTGGCTTGAACCCTGGACTGAAAGAGGCCATATCCTCTGGCTCAAAGGAGCACTCAACATGCAGGACCTGCGAGAAAGGGTTGTTTAAATCAAAGGATGAAAATGGATAATCCAGACCTGGCTCTTCTCCATGGAAACCTCCGCATGATCCGAGTAAATCTTCATGGAAGACAACGGAAAATGCCTTATTCAAGCCCTCAGCTGGCGCCTTCGTTGCCTGTTCATTTTGGCCAAGGGACACGAGAGGTCTCCAGAGTGGCCTGTGGCCTGGAGCAAAGCGGCTGCTTGTGTTCATGAACACATCTGCTCCAGCAATGGTAACCATGTCAGAAGATGTGGCTGAAGCACACTGCAACAAACTGCCGCGAGCATCACCGGGTGGAATCATAGCCCATTCTCTGTTACCACTCAGACTCTTCAGCTCTCCATAAACACCACCAATAATAAACGAGGTGCTTTCCTGCGAATCACAGGTCCAGGACTTTGCAGGAGTTGTGTAATCACAACCACTCATTTTGGAGAGCTTGAGTCCCTCTTTCTCTTTCTGCCCATCCCAGAGGTGGTACTCTGAGCATTGAACAGCTTTCTTTTGGATTATATCACCTTTAATTTCCTTGTCAAAACAGCTGCATTGGTAGTCCGAAGCCTCCTCGGAGAGCAAGTGCTCCCCTGAATTTTTGACCCCTAGTGTTAGAACACAATCTCCATCTCCAATAGCCATCCAAATATCTTTAATTATCCCTGAGGTGTATTCATCACTTTGAGTTGAGACATCTGAAAACACAACAGCATTGTAAAGTTTGCTCTCATCTTGCTCTAAAGCTATTCCACAAACTGACTCCAATTTGGATTTCTTGTTCAAGGGTTGGCTGGGTTCTGCGCTCATTTCTTCCTGCTGGTGACTCGAGTTATCTTGAAAGAAATCTAAAAGCTCTTCTTCTAGGCATAAAGGTGGGATACGGGAAATGCAGCTGATCTCTTCGTTGCCAAACTGAGCAGATTCATCAGCCAGAGCACTGACCTGCTCACTATCGGACCTTGTCTCCTCTGAGTGGGACCATGGACTACAGGTCCTCGTTGATAAGTTAGAGCAATGTTCTGTTTCATCAAAGGCACTGTTTTTGGTCCAAATTAGCAAGCGGGATTGTTTGTTACTTTGCGGATCTAAACAGCTACTAGAATCTACATTAGTCTGAAGTCCCGCGTGTGGGTCACCAGGAAAAGAGAAAGTAGGGCTATCATACTGCAACTCAAAAAGTGAAAAAAAGGGATTTGTGGTAGAGCTGCTACTGCTGGGTTCTTGGAGACTGGGTCCAACATAGGCTCCAGGAAGTTTGCCGAAGTTAAATGGAACACTGTCCAACACCGGGGAGAGCCTAGCTGGGGAGTCACCTGGACAACTTTCTCCTTCCAAATCCTCCAAGCTTGATGATGAATAGCACTCCCAGACTTGGGCAATGTTTCCCATATCTTGTGTGATTGAAACATCAGCTTCTGAAGCTCCAGGAGACTCAATTCTTATTGCACTTTCCCCTTGCAGCTCGAGGTCATCTAAACCTACACATCCTGCTTCAAAATGTCTCCTCTCAATGCTCTTCTGCCGAATCATGCTTAGAATTCGACTTTCGTGTACCACGTCTGAGGCACTAGCATCCAATATGGATTGATAAAGATCTACTTCATAGAAGTGAGTGAATTCAGACAGATGTTCATCATCTAAATCTTCTTCAGGGGGGCAGCTTGGAACCTCATACAATTCAGAAGCCTCTTCGTTAACGTCATCAGGCATTTCAATGAAGTGGCCGTCCACAAAAGTACCTGCTGCAAGGTATGTCCTTTGAATACAAGAATTTGCGATGCAGATTCCTTGAATTCTCTCGGACAGACAGTCCATATCAATGGACACACCCAAGTCATTTGAAGAGTCTTCTTTACTCCGATACTTGGTCTCCAATTTACTCCGGCTGAGAGGGACAAAGTACTCAGAGATGGGCTCGGTGTACCAAAGAGGCTCCTCCATATATTCCCTTCTACCAGCTGCTCCTCCAGGCTCCTGTGCCTCAACAAAATTAGCATCTTTACGGATCTCCCTCAGAGGTCTCTTGCCTTTTTTCATGTAGTGCTGCAGCTGCTTAGGTGGGCCTAGATTGGCACTGATGTTGCCACGTGTATTTTTCCGCTCCTCTTTTTCAACGACTTTAACACCCACTTTGACCTGTCCACCACCACTGTGGCCTCTTTTGTTTCTGCTGCTGAACTCTCGAGATTTGTGCCTTATGCGGACTGCTTTGCAGATAGGGATCTGATCGCCCTGGTTACCACTGGAGCTTGAGCCAGCCTCACTGGAGCCAGAGGACCAGGATCGGGGACGGAACTTCCCCTCAGACCGGTGCCTGATCTGTCGCTTATTATGAGGAGCGATTTGATCGTCAGCCACTCCTTTTGCACTTCCATGGAATCGGTTTTCTTTCTCCCTCTTAGTGCGTCGCTGCTGAACCTTCTCACTGGTTGAGGTGGTGATACTGGGTGCATCAGTGGGTCGGTCTTTAAAGGCTTCACCTTCACTGGTGCAGTCTTTGGGAGAGGATGTGTCAGTGCTTGTTTGAGGGACAGCAGATGATGATGATGACGAACTGGAATATGTGCAGGCTTTAGCTTTGTTCCACACAGTCATAATCTCTTGGAGACAAACTGGTTTTTCAGACAGAGGTGGAAAGGCTTCATAGTACCTGTGTGGAATATGCAACAAAATAATAACATTAGTGGTAATAAACATACCTGTGCATAAGCTAACGCTTATTAGCAAAGAGATTATTTTGTTCTATTATGAGCTACACACAAGACAAAAAAACAAAAAAACAAAAGGGGAAACCAATGGATGCGTTAGCACCATAAACTACCATAACTACCATAAAAACAAACCACTGAACGTTTGTGAAGCAAAACAGTTGTATTTCATGGAATACTCCCCATTAACCAAGTTGAGTTCTTCCATTTTGTAATGTAATCTGCAGTTCTGTGGGTTTATACATTGATTTTAATTAATCTTCGTGCAAATTGTAAATATAGAAGAATATAGTTTGTTTAGAAAAAAATGGAAACTGAGTCAGATCTGTGTAAAGCCATGCAAAAATGCCATCACCAGACACAGAGAAAGATTGATTAGATTAAAAAAAAGTACAGAACTTTGGGGAAGTTGAAAAATATAGTCTAATTCCAGGTGGAAGCATCTTGAACACTACATTAGACTGTAAAGCTGATCTACTTACATCTCAACCTGGTCCTTAGAAGAATGTGATTCATCAGGTTCAGGAGACTGAGATACATCAGATTTTTTCATCCCTTGCTTTTCTTTTTCTGTGAGACAAAATATCACCGATGAAACTGAAGCACAATAGAGTTGGTCAAATGTAGGATGATGTTTTTGATTAATCAGTGTGAGATCATAAAAATACAAACCTTTCTGTTTGCTTTGAATATCTTTCAGTTTAGAGCAAAGCTCCTCAACCAAGCTTTCAATTCCAGAATTCTGAAAGAGAAATTATGTCATTAAAATGACTTTAAGCCATCTGAGGGTTTCTATAACTTAAAGTAAGGCTTTAAATATTTTATGATATAAAAACAATGTATACAACAAAATTAGCAGATAAATCGGGCTATATGATTAATATTTAACCTCAACATAACTGTATTATTTTCCATAACCAAATTGGGTAAAGTAGCAAATAAGCAAAGAAACTGTCTCCGAAATTGTGATCCCCCCCCCTCCCCAGAGGACAGCTACAGATTGATTCTTTTTAATGCCCACAATTATAAAGTATGGAAATCCATCAAAATAAAAGATTAGTTTCCTAAAAAATTATGTTTTTAATAAAGTTATCTATAAAGTGGACAAAGTTCAAGAGTTTTTTTCCGCATGGCTCACTTATGCTTGCGGGAGCCTCAAACGGTCCATTGTTAGAGGGGGTGGTGTCAGGTCGTCCTTCTTTTTTTACAGTCATTGGTTGCAACCATTATCCCAAATGCATCATGGGTATTTTCACAATCCCTTCATGGTAACAGGGATATTTGGTTCCTAATATATGGGAACCATCTCCTTCTTTCTTACTTGGTCACAGAACCAAAACAATGCCGGATTTCAAGAATATCACTTTTAGCATTTCTCAACAGACGGGGCAATAATAAATGGTAACAACTCCAATGTGTTTTAAGCCTGATGCAGGAAACACGGAATATTTAAGTTGCTAGATACGTGTGTAGAAAATGCTTAAACTCTCACAGTTGCTTACATTATTAGAAAATGGAGCTGCAACTCTGAAAAATAGTCTTCTATTGACTCTACAGCTGTAATTTACCCAGACGCTGTCACTGGTGCTTCAGGTGCCAGTTATAAGAGATTTAGGAGACTTTGTCATCCCTTATTTCCACATTGTGAAACGCAAGGCTATTGAGATGCAAACTGTGTGTCTACCTTCAAATAAACCAAATGTAAAGTCACACAATGTGTTTTTTACTTTAAAAAAAAAATCTATACATGTTAAATAAAATTTAAAAAACGGGCGGCACGGTGGCCCAGTGGCTAGCACTGTGGCCTTTTTACTGGAAGAAGTTTGCATGTTCTCCCCTAAATTCCCCTTAGGTGTGAATGTTGCCCTGCAATATACTGGGGACCTTTCAAGGGTGTACCCCCGCCCAATGTGTGCCAGAGATCCTCGTGACCCCATAAAGGGAATAAGCTGGTTGGAAAATGAATTAATGCAAAATTTAAAACTGTAAAAAAAAAACACACTTTAACTAAAACAATATTTTTAAAGCACGTGTCCTTACTTCATCAGATGCTGAACGTAAACATTGCACCGCAGCTTGTTTCTTCATCTCTTCAAGACTGAGATCAATTCCCCCTTTCCTCCTGCTCTTCCCCCACTTCTTAGATGTTCCCTTCTCCCAGCCCAGGAAGATGTCATTTTCCTTTGCAAAATAAAAAAAGTATTGATTACTTTTCTGTATCGACGCGCATGAAATATAGCAATGGTAAATAGTGGCTACATTTACGTTTTTGAGTGAACCAGTTTGTCTCCGTACCTGGTCCTGCATGTCATAGTCATAGCTGTCGTGCAAAAGCAGGCTAAGGACATAGCGAGTGTAGATCATAGCATCAATGCCACATTTCTCCAACTCCTGACCCAGCCAGCTCTGCACTGGCCCAAGTGACTGATGAGATGACATCTCCGAGGAGGACAAAGGGCCACGAGATGCCCGCAAGACTCTTTCAGGACCAGGGCCGTCTGACTCTCCACTCATTGGACGCATGAGACTAGGTTGGAGCCATTCTCAAATACAGCTGCATGCTCCCAGGTGGACATGAAAGTGGTGTGAATGGGACAGAGCCGAATATAGAAGGGGAGGATGGAGTCAATCCAGCAGGACAAGCATTGGGAGGCCTACACGAAGAATCATTTCTTCAGAATAATCTTCAGTAGATGTGTACTGGTAAAAGCAAGAGGAGGCTCTAATCTTCAGGCATGGCTTGGCATTGAGCACTGCAAGCTAAAGGCTTAAGGAACAGGCTCAGGTTTACTCATGAGGGTTCATCTTGTGAAGGCAGCTGGTTCCAGGCTCAACCTAAAAGAAAGGAAAAAAAAATATCTTAAGTCAAACTCCATTAATACACCTTTTTTTTAATTGCTGCATTAGAACATGACTATAAAAAGTAAACCAGCTGACAAAATGCCACATTCTGGAGATAGTTATATGAGCACTTATTTAATGTTTTTGCACATTACGGCACTTACTTCTTTCTCTATAAACAATATTGAGGCTATAATTAATTTAAGTGCTTCGCTGGATGTTTTTGGAACTCTCTGTCATACTTCATTAAAACTTTCAGAGGAAAAGTAAAGAGAGTTCCTGCAACTTGTTTCACTATTACAAATGAAGTGCCCAAGCCACAAAGTTTGAGGATTAGTCATACCTGATTTATGGCGAAGCTTAACCTGGGTTGGTATGAAGACTATGTGGATTAAATCCATTTACAGGCCAAATAAATATGGCTGTGTTATACCAAGTCACAACTACAGGGTACATGACTCAAAAGGCTGTTAAAACATTCATTCCTCCAAAAAGGGGTAAATCAAGACAGTGGTACTTAGGTGCATCCACAAGGACACTCAAAAACCTCTGAAATGCTGTAATGACTACCAAACCAACAGGTGGCAGTCGATTCATGGCATGTATAAAATGATTATTAAGCACTGCGTGTGCACAAACACAAGCACCACTGATCAGTGACCAAACAGTAAACATTAGGGGTGTAACGGTTCACGGTATGTATTGAACCGTTTCGGTACGGCCTGTTCGGTTCAGGACACTTGCGTACCGTTTCGGTATTCGGTATTTGTATTAAATAATATAAATGTATTATTAGCGCGATATTAAGCGCAGCGGAACCATGTTCCTAGGCGAGTTTCCGCACGGACGCTATTGAGGGACGTGCAGCTGTACTGTGCGACACTCAATAGCGTCCGTGCAGAAAATCGCCTTTGGCTTCCCTGTTAAAATACATAACGGGGATAGACGAGTGGATAAATTTAAAGTTGTATGCCGACATTGTTCCACGGAGATCGGGCAGGCAACACATCTAACATTTTCTACTGCTGGAGATATTGTCACTGCAACCAGATCTATGCTCTCTTCAGAAAATGTGGATAGGTAATCTATCCTAACTAGTTGCAGTATTTCATTTTTTATTTAAAAAAAAATGGGTTTTTCTTTAAATATCACCCAAATGTGTCACTTTTATTTATTTTATGCAAGAATTCTATTGTGTATTGGCAGCTTTTCAAAATAAAGATTATGTAAGTTCTTATTGTTTTGTACCGAACCGAATGAACCGAACCGAACTCTCCAAGACACTGTACCGAACCGAATACGATTTTTGCGTACCGTTACACCCCTAGTAAACATGCATGTGTAATCCTGTACATGCTCTAAGCCACAATAGTAAACAAAGCAGTGACAGACAACAATGACAAACTCCGTAAAAATGCATGAAACTGGCGTGGACGGACAGCGCAACCATGCAAAAAAAGTAGCCATTTTCAAAATAACAGGGTACATGTGGACAGGGCCTTCATCAATACGCACTGAATGATTGCAAGTGGGTGCAAGAATGAGTTTTTGTCTCATTGTCGAGACAAACAAAAGCTACCCAGACACATAAAACAGTTTTTAATTGCATTTTACTTTTTCTGGTCGGCTGGCTTTCACCTTAACTGTATGTCTTAACTCTCTGCTTAGCACTTTGAATTACCAATGTGTATGAAATGTGCTTTATAAATAGACTTGAATTTAAAATTACATCTGCAGGGTTCAAGTGTGCCATCCTTTAAATAAGAAAATAGCCCCCATAACGAATATTTCAATAACAAAGTCACTTTATGACCCAAACAGATTAGCATGAGGAAGATAAGGTGATTTATTTCCAGTGCACGACGAAATGCAAACATATGATCAGTAAGCCACGCCCCTCTTCTGCCTTCAATGTACGTCACACAGTTTTTTTTAAGTTTTTTAAAAGCAACCAACTACTTTACTATTTGAACAAAATGCACCTTTATTTAGATGAAACATGAATACAATCTTCAAATTAAATCAAAGCAGTCACATTTATTTAGCAAAAGTAATGGCTCTTCACTTCTGTGGGAAAGTACTGGGTGAAATACTAATGTTATGCCCTTGACATTTGCCCCTTGTGTGGTTTACAATGATTTATTGTGCCATAATTGAAGAAAACGACTCCATAATGTTGAAAAACTCTTCAAACCTACATTAAATCAACAGCGTGCTGCCAGACCGTCGTAGTTTGACAATGACAGGAGAATAGCGGAATGACAGACCAGCTAGAGGCCAGCTATCACCTGACAAGCCAAGCAACCGGAGAGCAGCACAATAAAAGCATTCTAAAACCAAACAATTTAACGTCAGCTAACTTACTGCCTAATTTTAATCGCATAAAGTAAAAGAAAACTATAGCTAGATCGATAAAAATTGGCATTGCCTTGCACAGTACAAGAGACAAGACCCCCCCCCCCACCCTCCTCGACATGATTCAGCAAATATTAATGTTGCATTGCTCAACGAAAGGATCATGGGAAAATAATAATAAACCATTTAAACTTACACAAGAACCTCCAAAAAGCAAGTTCCTCAAAGCGGAAAATCCACGCATCTTTCCCCTCGTGACTACGAAACGATCAATTTCACTTGAACATGAACAAAGTCGTGTAATTGTCCTCCAAAAGTAGCATTTCGACGGAGTTTTGATGTAAACAAACGACCGCTCGCGCAACTGCCGTTAGCTAGCTAGCGTTAATTCGGACACCATTTTACGCCAGTGATCTAGTCCCAGCGTTTCACTTTTTCGACTGGTAACGTAACAACCACTGAAATTGTTCGCGTCTAAACGCGTAAATCGCACAACAAATAAAAAACTAAATTGATATCGATGCCGAAAATGTGTCGGGTTTAACGTCAGTTGTAAATATTAGGAGTTAGCACAATGCTAAGCTACATACACGGTTGTTGCTAAACCGGGAAGGAGGCGCGGCTCGTTTTCTAGGCTAGACCATCAACCCATGTCGGATCAGCAGAGAATCGCCACTAAACACAACAAGCAAATATATCGAATCATACCACAACGCTGTAAAACGCTCGTACCTGCTGTTATAGTGCAGGAGAAGCGATGACTTGTCTCCCGCTGCCGCTTGAGCTCTGACGGGCCGCCGCAACAGCGTCACGGATATTACGGGCCAGGGAGACCGCGTAGTATGGCAATCCATTTTAACATTTAATACGCTTTCAGACATTACAACTGTATTTTGATTGCATTTCAGATATCTATCAGTAGATTAGTCCAAACATACATCAAAGGCACCTTGAAGTAATGTATATTAAAGAGATGCGCGAATCATTTATGACTATCAAAATCCTACATTGAAAAATATTGGCAGATATCTTCAATTGAGTGTAAAAAAATATCTAGCGATATCCATAAATACATTTTTACTAAGTGATATATACAATTACATTTTTACTAGTCATAATTCATTATTTAGATATATTGCTAATTTAGTTGCGACTAAGGGCTAGTATAACTGGATAGTTATGACCTTATTGAAATTATCTTTCATTTGTTATCTTTAAAGATATCTATTACACATTTACTGATATCTCCACTTCATTAATAACTATTCAATAGGGTTCTTTTCCTATCTTTGTCATATTCTTCTGCAAAGCCTGCAAATAAGCGAACGCTATCTCCTCAGCGCTGACAGTTTCTCTCTGGCAGTGAGATACGTGCAAAGTCCCACCCTCCTCTAACGTTAGCGCTCGCTGATTGGATATTCGTACAAAGCAGCAGTTCATTGATTGGATATTTGCTCACAGACATGCGTTTCATTCCCTGACATCTGCTTTTTCAAACGTGAAACTAACAATAATACATCCAGGAGTTATTTGACTAGTGGGGATGTCACAATACTTGGTTTTATACCGAACTGAGGAGGGTAAACCAGACGGTTTGGTTTAAAACCGAGTATTGTGGCATCCCATTATGACTAGAAGCAACTTAAATAGAGGTATGTGAAAATACTGTTATACTTAGACAAAACTAATTTAAAGATATCTCTAATTTAATAACTTTCTAACTCATGAACAACCCCTTGGCCAAGTCCAGCCTTTATAACGTTAGTTTAACGCTAGCCATTAGCAGAGGGAGGTTGTAAAGAACCATAGTTTGATGTTAGCATTAGTAGATTTGACTAGGAGAAACCAATTCAGAGATACTTCATACTATAATTCTGACTAGTCGTAACTGATTTACATAACTGATTGTTCTCATCTTTAAATATATTTACGGTAATTTTAGATATTTGATTGTTAAAACATCTTGCCACAGCGAAACGTCCTGCCTGTATAGGACGCCACAGACGACATTTTGGATCAAGACAGGTTTGCATCATACGCACTTTAACGTCACATGACGGGGTGGGCTGAGCCAATATGACTGATTTTTAAGGCTATTTCCGACTTCATTTTATTTATCTGCAGGCTACAAGATTTTAAGATTTAAGATTGTTGATGCTTAAGATAAAAAATCCTTCCGTTGCAAATTTAATTATTTTATTCACGTGATTACAAAATACGTATATTTTACCCTATAATGTCACACACAGACAATTTCAAACTAAGTATCAAATAAAAACATATTGACGAAACTCTGACAAGCACTAAGAACAAAATAAACTAAACAAACATGCGTTTGAATTATAGTTGGTAAAATTTCAAGACCGTTGACTGAATATGGCAAGCTCTGTTTACATGAATTTTGACTACTTTACAATATCAACAATTAAATAGTGAATAGACACAAAGCTGAATGCAGACATATCTAATTAAGTTGATCCATGATATCTATAATTGTAATCTGACTAGTCATAAATGAATTACAGATATTGTAAGTAAAGGGATGTTGTTGCCTTTTATTGTTCAAAAACACCTTCAACAACAAAGTAAGAGCTAACAGAAAATAAAAAAAAAACAAGGCTAAAACTTAACCACTATATAAACATACCAAATACACCACTTATAGCATATCGATCAGCACCACAAGAGGCAACTTCAGTATATTATTAACTATATTAGACTCCTAAAATTATTGTGTTACTGTCCTTGTGCTTCTTTCCATCTAGCCACTTAATGCATGCTAATACATTTCTTTTATAAAAATGTATTAAAGACTTAATATGAATTATAAATAATTTAGTCTTCTATTTTGAGTAAACGCTAACTAAGATCCCCTTTAATGTCTGTTTGTACAGTTTAGCACATGTCTGCAGAGAGAAGCTTCTTGTGGGGAAACAATGTACTCTTTGAAGGTACTTCCAGTATTCCGTGTCTCAAATTACCATCTGAACAATCTGATAGGAAACTAAACTTTTGTTTAAATAAAACCAAAAATATTGCTCTTTTTTAAACAATTTACAAAACACTAAAAGAGCACAATTCTGTAACTACCCAAGAGAAATTAAATATCATCTACAGATATCTCTAAATGTACTGTAGAGTACAACCCCAGTTAGAGATATCAAAAGTACAACCCCAGTTAGAGATATCTTAACTCATAATGCCCACACAAGTAACAACAAAATATTTTTAAATATATGTGTGACTAGTAAATACAATTGTAGATATCTCTAAATGTATTTGTGACTAGTGAAAACTCAATTAAAGATATCTGCAAATATTTTTAAATGGATTAAGACTAGTCGTAAATGTCTTTAATGTATATTACTTCTAGTCAAATAAACATTGTAAATATCTTCAATGTATGTGTGGACTAGTCACACTCATATTACAGATATCTCAAATGTAATTATGACTAGGCAAAATACAGTTGTTGATATGTGCAATTAGAATTATGACTAGGACTGAATGAGTATTAAATGTTAAAACGGTTTGCCATAGGACTGTATGCCCTCGTCTATCCCCTCTGTGTTTAAAAATCCAATAATTGCTTTCACCTTTGCTGCATTATTAAAAACATTAAAAGCAATAAAATGGCGTATTTTATCCTTCTAAGAAATATAGTCTAATGTATGGCGTTTGTTGTAGATATGCTTACTGGAACAGAGCTATAATGAGCTTTTGACGCATGACTTGAACAGCCTTAAACCTTTAGTCGGTGTTTTGATGACCTTTTGTGACTTTTTCTCCCTTTTCATTGTAAAACAAAGCCACAATTGCATGGTACATCACTAACAGAAGTGTTATTGGAAGTTACAGTCCACTGGTGAGGCGTGACGTGAAACAAGCGCAATCCGGTTCAATCCAGTGTATTTTAAAGTGTTTTAGCGCCATCCGCCGGCCGGGAGCAAGAAATGGCTTATAGATCGGTTTCTTTTTTCAAAATGCACACTATAATGCGTCTATTTTGTGCCATTGAGTTTAAATTAGCATTTTAACCACTGTTTTTAACATATTTCCTGAAAGGGAATACACATGTCCTGTTTACGTTTGTCCTGAAAGGACAATACATTGTTTTACGTAACTGTACCATCTTTCCTCAGGTTAACATTGATACTGTAACGGGACAGGGGCCTTTATTGACTTCTTTACAATTATAAAGATATTTCTGAATTTATATTATGAACTTACATTTTGTTTAGATTACCGAGTTTGTGTTTGAGCAAGTCGTCAAAGAAAACAATCCATTTTATACACAATGGTCTGTTAAAAAGATTAGGAAAACAGATAAAGATTGATTAATTGCTTTATAGATATACTGTGTGGATTACTGTGGATGCAAAATTAAATCTATTAAATGTGATGAGGTCATGATAATCTTGTTAGCTCTAAGAAAACGTATGTATCCTCAAAATAGGCTGAGTGACAAGTTTTTAATACTGTAGTTAATTAATAGTCAGTGGACTGTTTAAAGAATGTCATAGCTGTGTTTACACGTTTACACTCTCTTGGCAATTTTTATGATTTCTTGGCCATTTTTGAAGGAAATATGATATAGACCGCGAATGTATTTACCCACTCACACTTAGTGGTAGGGTAAAGTTTTTTTGTCAAACAACTATGTTTACTCTTTTTTTAAATCAGAAACTTTCCAAATGACCCTGATCAAAATTTTACACACCCTGGTGATTTTGGCCGGATAACTTGAGTAAAAACTGACACAAAAGTGTTCGAGTGCCTGGTAAAGGTAACCATCTCCACCTCGACCATCAATGTTTGTACAGAAAAGGTTTTGGAGTTTCTGGCTCCTGAAAGACCATAGAGTGATGCGCTGATATTTCTGAAATCTGGGCAATGGGGAAAGCTGTAAAGGATTTCCAACAAAGGGGTAGCAGAACTGTACAGAACAGGAAAGAGGTATAAAAATATCTCAATGGAACTGGGAATGACAATCAGCAGTGTTCAAATGCTGACGAAGAAGAGGAAAGTGAAGGGTTCTGGTGCAACTAACAAACATTTCTGCTACAACTGCCAGAAAAATTGTAAGGGATGCAAAGAAGACCTATGAACAAAGTGAAGGTTTAGGAGTGTCCACTCCAACGAGAACTCAAACGCGTAATTCGTGCAAGAATTTACAAGAGTTAGAGGCTTTTTGGCAAGAAGAATGTGCTGCTTTACCAACAGAGAAGTTACAAAACAGATAACTACCTCAAGAGACTTCAGGCTGTCACTGATGTTAAAGGGGGAGATACAAAATATGAGCTTTTGATCAGGGTCATTTGGAAAGGTTTCTAATGTCATTATGATGTAAAAGGGATTTTTCCCCAACCATCACAACCCGTTAGGGGATCCACAAAAATCACACCACAGTCTTGGTTAACCCCAATGAAAATTTTATTTAGAAATTAAAGCTTATACTAATACAAGCCATGGTACTGTAAACATGTTACATGTTACATTCTGTTTGGATTTTGAAAGCAGAGGAACGATATAAAACCTATGAGGCAAACCTTATTCTTCATACAACATCTAAAATCCACTAGAACAGAATAAAAAAAAATCAACTAAAGTATGTCATTTTTAACTCATTGCCAAACAATTCAACCCAAACCACAATACGATAACTGAAGCATAAAACCCCAAAACACTCGTGAACATATGTGTTCTTGGGAAAAAAAGACATGTCCAGGAAAAACAGAAGCCAACGGTGAAATATTGGAATATTGGAGTCATTAAGACAGCTGAGGCGCAGGCCTCTGCATTCACATTCAGAAATCAGGGTTTCATCTTTGTGCTTGTTTCAGCTTTGTACAGTAGTGCATAAAGACATACTTTGCTGGTAGTGAGTCCTTCATCATGAGGAAATGAACCTAAAACAGCACAGTCTTCCACTAAATTCACTGTCACATGGATCCAGTCCAAGCAAGATGAATGTAATGTGTGTGTTTGATATGAAGATATCATTGTGGCTGCTTCTCGTCTTAGGACTGGCAGACGGGGCTCACAGATGGACTGTCCCACAGGAAGCAGGTTTCCTACTGGGAGTGAGTTGGCAGTCATATGTGGATGACAAGTTTCTACTGAAAATGTATTGACCCCTCTCTCAGTCCAACATTGATTCATATGATTCCTCAGCAGAAAATGGAACTGTTTCATCTATTTGATCATTGCTTTTGCATCTTTTACATAAAGATAAAGCAGGATTTGTTGTATTGATTAACCCTTAGAAGTCTGGAGGCACCGGTGCGTGTGCCAATCACAGGGGCTGTTTTGAATTGAATGACGCAAACCATCTAATGTTAAATTTTAATTACAAATATATCGAGTAGGTTTCAAAAAGGCTGATATTTTTGGTTTTAAATGAACATTACAAAAGTTATGATACATAATTGGAAAAGTAATCAAAATTAAATTGTGCGAAAATCCTCTTTCAGTTTTGTTATACAGGCCCCAAATTGGTCGCATCATTGCCATCTAGTGGTGAAAAGAAAGAATAACCCTCGGAAATACAAGACCGTTGATATGGCTTGTGTTTTTCAAAGTTCTGGCACAAAAAAGAGCAATGCCACAAAAGTGCTTGGAACAGTGTAAGGTATAGTAAAGGGTTGACTTGTTTATTTTATTACCTTTTCAATTTGTTTTGACCTTGTCTTTGCTTTTTGAGGGATTTAAGAAATTTTATTTGTCTCAACACATTTGATTTTTGTTCTAAAACATAAAAAAAACAGTTTGTTCTCATTTTTGGCGATTTTTGCAGTAAGTTGATAAAATCAATAAAATAAAAAAGCAATAGAATTACATAGCTGAATACTCCAAAATATTTGTTAAAAAAAAGAAGCCAGGGTTACACTAGTATAGTAATTGTATAGCAAAATTGTATATTAGTAAAAAACGGCCAAAAAGGCCCCGGACTCCTAAGGGTTAAGAGGAGTGTACCTTGCTGTCACAACTGAAATTACATTGAATGTCCATGAAATAAAGTAAGTATGTTTTAAATAATACTGATGTGAATAATATCACAAGAAATTTGTTCACCGGCAACTTTATTAGGTACACCTTGTTACTACCAGGTTGGACTGCTTTTTTTCTTCAGAACTGTTCAACAAGGTACTGGAAACATTTCTCAGAGAGTTTGCCCCATTTTCACATGATATTCACATCACATAGCTGCTGCGGATTTGTTGACTGCACATCCATGATGCGAATCTCTCTGGATTGAGATCTGGTGACTGTGGAGCTCATGTGAACTCATTGTCATGTTCAAGAAGTAAATCTGAGATGATTCATGCTTCATTTAATGGAGCCTTCTCCTGCTGGAAGTAAGCAGCAGAAGATGGGGACACTGTGGTCATAAAAGGATGGAGATGATCAGGGAGCGATGACATGATGCTCAATTAATACCAAAGTGGGCCAAGAAAATATCCTCCACACCATTACACCACCAGCATAAATTGTTGATACACAGCGAGATGGATCCATGCTTTCATGTTGTTGACCCCCGGTTTATTGCAGCAAAGTGATTGGCTGATTAGAAATTAGCAATAATGAGCAGTTGGGCAGATGTACCTAATAAATTGTCCAGGTTTTAAGGGAGAATTTACATTGAGTAACACTCCTAAAAGACAATGCTCACAATTGTAACAAACACCAAATTTTTCCATGACATTGTCAGACTTTCTACTTTGCGAGTAGTTCTCAAAAATATACTTTGAAAGTGAATCCGTAATTATGTAATAGATGGCTGGGTAGTGAGAGACCAGGTTATTTACCTCAAAAACACAATTCAATAGGTTGGTTTCAAAACGGGTTACCATTTTCGAGATTTGTAATACGATTTTTCATGTTTTGTAGAGTGGACTAGTCACTACGGTCTTTGGCAGTGTAACACCAGCACAAAATCAGACAATCATTTTCAGTTCCTAGGCTAGTATGTTAAATTAGATTGATAGAAATAATACAATTCAATACAAATCTCACTACCAACTAATACACTAAAGCAGATCAGAAAAAGCAGCGAATGAAGCAATCTCAAACCATCATGAGCCGTTGAACTTACAACACTGATAGAAATAAAACAGTACAATCTCTTGTGTAAAAATTGAGGTGTTTTCAAGCTTCTGTAAACGTCCTAACCTCAGCCTAGAGCTGCCTGGAAGGAGAGAGGACAAGTTTCAGAACAACAGGAAACATCTAGGCTGGTAGCTAATGTAATTCATCTGAGAACTTATAGTGATTCTTTCAGATGGATCACGCAAGATTGTTGCTCTCTCCAACAGCAGAGAGAGGCTCTGCCGCATCGAATCAGAAGCTTTAGCACACAGTCTGCTCGCACATGGAACATTTTCTTAGCAAAGTTCTAAATGTACTTGCTCATGCAAAGCTGTGCGAGCTAATCAGATATGCAGACACACATGGAGTTAACCAAGCACATAAGAGAAACAAAAGTGAGTAAACCCCATTTTCATGGTTTCTGCTATTGAAACAAGCTGTGATTTACAAACGGAACATTAGTTGGATACAGTGTTTCGGCATTTTGATACATAAAACCTTGAGGTGCAGCATCGGTGCTTTTCGAACTCCAAATAAAATTCACAATCTAGCGCCAGACGAACTTGAACCGAGAAGGCAAAGCTATGTAGAGGGAAAATTTATAATTCCATACACAGATCAGTCTCTGTCCCTCTCTCAGTTTGAATAAGACAAACCGGCTTTAGATCCGCCAGACAACATATACACAAAAATCCCGACAGAACCCGGCACGAACAGAGAGACACATATTAAGGCCGTTTTGTATTAAGTATGTTAGGCTAACCTCGTCTAGAGAACAACCACACATGCAGAGTTCAAATCTGATAATCGTTAGAACACCTCTTCTGTTTCTGAAACTCACACACATCTGTAAATACACACATCCATGCACACACAGTTCAAATTACCAGGAGGTTTTGCTGTCTGTACACACAAAAGTCTCATTTTTGAGTTAAAAACAGTGTAGAAATGTCTGTAATAGCAAAAATGCTTTGTAGGCTCGGGAATTTAGGTTCTAAAATGGTCACATCAGAAAAGAACAGAGGCCTTGGTGTGGGTTCATAATATGGAAAAAAATGTACATCAGTGTACACAGATCGGCAAATGTCATTATGTGATGTATGTCATTATATATGTGCACTATTTTCTGTAATAGACTGTATGCCTACGTTAGCATCAGCTTCACTGTTTTAGTCGAAGGTTTGGCAGCCTTGTGCCGTAGTGTTTAGCACAACAATGCTCTGCTCATTCACCCAATGCTTGTGTTTGGGTTTCCTCCCATGGGTGTCAAGTTACAAATTTGTATTTGAATGCATGTTTAAAGTATGTATGATATAAAGTATACTGTTATGCAAAAGTTTGGGCACCACTGTACATTTTAACGAAGTTCATTTATAAAACACAGAGGAGACAAACACAGTGATATGTTAGAAGTGAAATAAAATTATTATGATTTATGCAAAGTATGCAAGAATTATTTAAACAAAATTTAATGGCACACTTGCTATTTTTGCACTATTTATTAGAACTCTAAAATGGTTTAGTAAGTTCAGTGACCCTTGGATACACAGGTGAATCCAATCAAGAGAAAGTATTAAAAGGAGGCCAATTGTAAGTGTATCTCTAATGACGCAACCTCAACAAAAACTCTCAGATGAGCTGAAAACTATGATTGTTGAACACCTTTTTTTAGGGAAGGATATAGAAACTGCATCAGAGATTTAAGCTCTCAGTTTCAACTGTGAGGAATTGGAAGACCAAACTATTTTTATGCATATTTTGGAATATCACTATATTTTGTTCAAAGAAACCTGAATATTATTGAAAATTTGTTGTGGGATTTAAAGTGGATCTCTCCATGCTGAACAGATGTTTGTGAAGAACAATGGTCCAAAATACGTTTAACTTTATTTCACTTATCAAACATCAATGTGTTTGTCGCATATATATTTATATTTATATGATATATTTAACAGAAATTTCTTCAGACATCCAATTATTTATAAAGGAAAATCATGAAACATTTTCAAAAGAGGTGCGCAGACTTTTGATTACCACTGTTTATACTCTTTGCTGTGTCAGTTTATAAACTGGATATTTAAAGAAGCTAAATCAACTGGTGTAGAGATTGAAGTCTGGTGTAGTCAGGGCCTTTTCATGTGTTTGGATGAAGCTCAGCTGCTCTGCGAGGGCGGGACCTTTACTCTTCTGAAGTCTCCCGAAACTGTCTTTCATACAGGCTGAGAACGTGATGAACAAACTGATACTGCTCCGCTGTCTGGATCATCCCTCCTCTGAACACACAACAAAATCATTGCTAACTCAACAGATAAGAAATATTAAGCTATGCCAACAGAGATGGCACTTTACTTCTGAGCATTCTTTTGCCCTGGATACCACTAATAGATAACATTTCATCTTCAGTGGTCTCATTATCAAGAAAGAGAACTTCATGGGTTATAATGAGTATCTTTTACCTGTCCAGACGTAGCTGGCTGGTGGTCTTCAGGATATCAACCACCCCTTCAATTCTAAGCTGCTGGCACAAGATGGAAGTTGCAATGAAACAGCCAGTGCGTCCGATCCCTGCACTATCAACAGTGAAAACAGCATTGTTGAGAACAGGTGCACACTCAAATATACTCAATCTACACTAGAGCACTGAAGCCAAAGTTAGAAGACCGTTATTGAACATTATTTTGGTAAAATATGCCATGCTTTTCAAGTATCTGACATTTAAGATGTTTCTTAATTTCTTGCCCTGTGGTCACAGGCTCAGCTTTCCAAAAATAACTCAAATATAAGTTTTTATTGCAACCAGACTTCCTGCATCCCTTGCAAATATGTACTTGAATATATACATCCCTCGCAAATATGTACTACTAGCAAAACAGTTGGCTTGAGGTTCCTTCTGTGACCCAGGTGTCCAGTATACAGGTGACTATAAAGGAGCCTTACTTAACAAAGAAAAGCCCCTCCCATTTCACAAAACCACAATAATTTATTTACACAAAAAACACGAAGGCTACAAGAAGATCACCAAAGCTTTGCATATCAAGTAGCAGAAGTGATCCAAAACGTAAGAAAGATGGAAGTGCAACTTTGCAATCTTACAGATGTCTACTGAAGTTAACATCTCGACAGGGGTGTCTTCTGATGAAAAGGGTTGAAGAAAATCGGCTGCAAATTCATCACATTTAGCTAAAGCAGTAGGAGGCCAAACTGCAGCAAACGTTTCCCACTACGCCCACAATGCAGAGGAATGGCATGCATGGGTATTATCCATGAAGGACAAAAAGATGCAGACTACTGGGACTCTAGACTCTGGAGTGATGAGACAAAGATCAGTTTTTGGAAATAATGGTTTTAAAACTGTATGTCCTTGTAAAGGTGAGGATTCTGAGAAAAATCCCTGAGGCCTACAGTGAAACATGGTGGTGGTAGTGTCATTATGTGGGGCTGCAGGAGTGCTTCTGCTGTTGGTGAGCTGAATTTCATTGATGGCATCATGAACTCAACAATGTTCTGCTCTATACTGAAGGAGGAGATGCCACACACGTCTAAAGCTACTGCTGCGTTTCTGAAAGAGAACAGGGGAAAGGAGATTGAAGGCCAAGTGTTTCCTGATCTAAACCCAATAGAGCACCTGAGGGGAATTCTGAGTCATCACTCTCCATCCGGCATCCAGCTCTAAAAGATGTTCTTCTTGAAGAAGAAAAAAAAGACAGATGCTGCATTTTTTCGCCAACTTGTTCATTCCATGCTTAGAACACTTGGTGCTGTCCTTAAAAATCATGGTTTCGCTTTAATCAAAGTGAGTAAAACTTTAAATTAAAGTCATGGAATTAAATAAATGTTCAGGAAAACTCACCCTTTTTAGGAAATTGTACTTTTGTTTGAATTTGTACTTATTTATGCAGAACACTGTACACTCAAAAAAACGATTCTTGCGCATTGTTCAGCTAACTTAATTTAAATAAGGCCACTCAACATAATTCTTGAAAAAAGTAGTCCCAGCTTAATTTTATTAAATTAAGTCAACACAATTTTAACAAAAGCAGGTTTACACATTTTTTTTTAATTGAGTCTACATAATATTTTTTCGTTCGTCTTAACCGGATATGCGTCATCAACAGAGGGTCGGGTGCAGATTGATTTTTCAGCGGTGATTCACAGGTGAATCACATTCACATGTGGTTTGTAGCTCTTTGTTTAAATGCTTAAGCTGTCTCAGAATTAAGTCCACATTGTTCTGAAGAGGACATTTTTTTGTTTTGTTTAGGTTGAATGTTACTTATGTTCATTTAAACATGTTTACAAATTTTTCACTTTTATAAACTGTACTTTTTTGTCTTTGTAACAGTTTAGGTTGAATGCTACTTATATTCAATTAAACATGTTTACATGTAAACAACTTCTGATCAGGGTGTGTCTTTGAAGTTTAATTAAACATGTTTACAGTTATTTCACTAAGCAGGTGTCAGATTCTTTTTGTAAATTTGTCATTTCTCATAGTTAAGTGTTTCTCCTTACTTGTAGCAACTTGTAATTTGTTATAGCATTGCATGTCACATGTAGACCTGCATAAGTAATTTCTATGGCCATGCTAAATATGTAAAAGTAGTTTGTTATTTAAGTAACCGTCTCTAACTTGGTCAACTTGGAAGAAATTATTTTGCTGTTGTAAATTTTATTTAGTTGGCAGGACAAAAATGTATGTAATTGAAATGGCATAGTTATATATAGTAGGCGTGACTAAATGAACTCTTTTTAATATAGCATTATTTTATGTTGTAGGCATAGAAAGATTAAATCTAGTTAACCTGACAAAAATGTTTTTATTGGGCATTGCAAAAGATATTTTTTAGGACTGAAATAAATTATTTTTGTTCAAAATTCCTAAACAAAATTAATTCACGCAACAAGAATAAAATTAATCCATTCTACAAATTAAGTTTAATTGGATGCACATAATATAATTTCGTGGAAAAATTTACCTTAATTTAATTAAGTTCATCCAACAACTTTTTTTTTTGAGTGTACATTTAGTATTGAAATGTGTTACCTGCAGTGGACAATGACAGGGCCGCTGCTGGGTGGAGCCTGTTTCCTGGCTTCCTCCACTTCCTGTACTAGCTCCAGAAGAGGCGGAGCCTTGTCTGGAGTTTTCTGATCTGGCCAAGACGTGTACCAGTACTGTTGGAGAGTGCGCTCCTCACCCTCACTCTGGAAGCATGCAAAAATGATTGCTTCTTCACAAATATTAAGTTGGTTAACTAGATTTTTCCATAAATTACTGCATGACTAAGAATATTTGTTGCTATGGCAGCAGTTTCTCCAGAGGAAACATAGTGTTGACGTGTCTGCATTCAATTCTGTTCTATTCTATGTTGATGTACTGTGTATTTTAATACTTTATCTTTTTTTAATTACTAGGTTGTCAGTTTTTAAATATTTTTGTTAGAATTTCATGTGTCATCATCACAATATCAAAAGATAAACCTTCACAGTGAAGATCCTCAGACTGTAGTCGTCTGCCTGGACGATCTGTTTGACGGTTATTTCGATTCCTTCACACGTAACACTGTCTTCCGGCCAATATTCTGTGCATTTCTGCAGCACATAAGAGAATAATCATTTATTTCATTGAACAGGTGAAACAGAAATAGATGCATGAACATCTCCACACCTCATTTTTTTCTTCTATGTTGGTGATCATGACAATAATGGGACAGTTTTCTTGCCAAACCATCCTCCAGAAATCCCCCACCGTGTTCACTGTTGGACCCTGTGTGGCAATGTATGCCTTTTCTCTCCCACCATAGCCCTAAAAGAAACACAGGGACAAAATTTACATAAAGCAAATTTTTGTTTTGTGTATTCTATAGTATGCAAAAGTTTTGGCACCCTTGTACATTTTCATTAATTTTTTTTTTACATTTTTTGTGCATCCTGTTGCAGAAATAACAGCATCTTAACGCTTTCTACAGCTTCCAATTCTGGTAGAAGACATTTTGGACCATTCTTCCATGGTCTGTGGGTTGACCGTGACTGTTCTCACAAACCTGCGCCTCGGCTTATCTGAAATTTTTCTTGGTCTGCCACTTTGGGCCTTAACTAGAACTGAGATTCTGGTCTTCCAATTCAGCACAGTTGAAATCAGCATTCTATATATGTCCACTAAACAATGAGTTTCTACAATCATTTTTTTCAGCTCATCTGAGAGTTGTTTTGAAGCTCCCATGTTGCCACTCTTTGAAGAAGAGGAGAAACACTCACAATTGGCCTCCTTTAAATATTATGTTTTGATTCACCTGTGTTCACCTGTAAAAATAGCTGTGAACATTTCAACTTCAGAGAAAACTTGTTTTACAGCTGATTAAGTATGAACTTCACCAGCCAATCAGAATCTACCCGGGTTTAACCATGCAGGAAATGTCATTTTTCTTTAAGTGAATCCATTGCAATTATTCCATCCATTTTGATCATTCCAAAACTATGCAAACAGAAAAAAAAATTAAAAATGAACATATAATGTAAAAGAACAAAATATTTATGCCATAAAGTACACTTACCTTCAGATAATTAGCATTGATGTAGGTGCTGAGAAAATCATCTTCCTCTTTAGCTTTTAAGCACACTCTGCTGTGTGTATCTGCAATTTACAGAAAGAATCACAAAATGCCTTCAAACATCAAAATCAAACTTACGAATAAATGAATTTCCACTTGAAACAACAGAGTAAATATCACACATACTTGGTAGGATTGTTTTATAGCGATTCTTCCTCACAACACCAGGGAAATTGTATTCTTTTGGGTCCACAAAGTTCATGGGAGTCTCCTGTTGTTGACAGAATCAGTAAATGGTACTTTTACACTTAATTAATTAAGATTTAATTAAGTGAGCGTTACTCACATAGAACTCCGCCTGAAGGGCAGCATCGTCGAGTGCTCGCTCATGCAGCTGTGCAGGGCTCAGCAGGTTGGAGGCGTTCTGCAGGTATTCCTGAGTGCTCTGCTCTCTTGGTGACAGCAGTGCTCCATAGGGCTCAGTGGTTCCAGGGGTGCACATGTCCAGCGTCAAAGACACATTGGAACCTCTCCTTGAAAATCCAAACAGAATGAAAGCCTATTGGTAGTTTTCTTTGTTGCAGATTTGTGGAGGCATTTCATTTGTTCATTCATTCGACACCATCTTTGACCCACTGACAACCAGCCTAAACAAACTTCCAGATTGAGCGGGTCAGGCTGCGCTTTCCACTAAATACAATTAGAAAAGTTAATAGTAGCTAATATCTAATAAATAAATCTATTATTGTTGCTCCATGCATTACACTCACTGGCCACTTTATTAGGTACACCTTGCTAGTAACCTGTTGGACCCCCTTTTCCCATCAGAACTAGTATAATCCTTCAAAGCATAGATTCAACAAGGTTCAGAGGGTTTGCTCCATATTCACAAATAACTGACTCCCTGACAATTTTGGAAACGCGATTCATATTGCTTATATTTAAGTCTAGGTACGCTACACATATGTGCCAAATTTCATTCACCTACAACAAACTGTTTGCGCAATATATACTGACATGTATAAAAATCACCAGTTCTGACGTGTGTGGGAAGTTCCGTGACTTTTCGAGCTCGTTTAGACCCTCAAAAATACATCGAAAGCCGCGAAACAATAATAAAGTAATTACGATGGGGTTCATGGCACCTTCAGAGCCACAACAAACCTGAAATTGTACACACACACACAAAAAATATTCTCTGGAAAATACAACTTTCAAAAATTGAGGCATTGTTATATTTGGATTTGGATCGCCAATTATTCCTACTCAAATAGAAACAGCCGGTGTGATCGGCGGATGCACTGGTGGGTTAATTTTCTTTCCAGCTGTCTTACTGGGCATGTGTATTCTGTATTCGGACTGGGTGTTGTGGCAATTCGATTCTTATTTTTATGCTTGGATTTCGACTCGATTTGATATCGATTAGCTATAAATATTTCATTTCAAATGTTAGTTTTGCAGACATTGGATCCATATTTTAAAATATATGGTGGTAATTCTCCTACTTATGTTGATTACTTCATATAGATCAATTTATTTATAAACTATTTATAACCTCTGATGTTAAATTGCGTTAAATTGAAGATCAATTAAAATCAGAGAATCTATATTTTTTTACTCAGCCTTATTCTGTATCTTCTACTTTCACCGTCTTAACTGTGTGCAATGTGCTATAAAAATAAACTTGCCTCGCCTTTCTAGAGGTGTTTCACAATTCACTGAACTTTAACTGCATAATCTCAGGACCTCTATAATTTAAATAGAGACGCTTTAGTGAAACAGTTTTTAACAATCCATGCCCCCTAAGCTCTGCATTAAATCATCCAAGCATTTAAAAATGGTTGTGATTATTCCTGCTTCATTTTTTGTGCATTGCAAAGGATTGAACCAGGATTTGATTCGCAGGAAAATACACAACAACTTTTGAATTTTTAATCATGACGCCAGTGGCAAACCTTCCATCATCACCATCCTACCTGCATTTCCATCTGTATCCTTTTTAAATATTCAGCACAACCATCTAATTAAAAACGGCCAAAGCCACTAGAATATTCTACAAGCAAACAGCTTCAAAATTATTCATGCGGTGTAATGTGCTTAAAATATGAGGCATCCAGATGTGAGACGATGATGAAAAATGAATCCTGTCTGGTTACCTTTCCTGCAAGCCGACAGGTTTGACCGTGAGAGTGGTGGGATCGGCTTCAGTCTTCATGTCCATGAAGCAGTCGAACACCGGCGTCTCCGGAACTGTGTCCAATTCAAAGAAGTCCTCTGGCTTTGCGTCTGTCCATTCCGAGTAGGTGAAGGAGGGCTGCCGGCTCATGGACTGACGGCGGTCGTCAGGGAAGCAAGGTGGGTTGTCAGGCACCAGGGTTTTAATACAGAATAGTGTCTGTGATTGCAAGAGGAAAATGTTCAAGCTGTGCTCAAAGAATGACGATCAAATACTGCTCTAGATGAAAATCAAAACCAGATTTAATACTCACTCCAGTACCAAGGATGACTACACCCAGGAAGAGAGTGGCTATGAGCGGCAAGAAGCTCTCCACCCTCCAGATCTCCATCTGCACACAGGAATTCATGGGTTATTTTCTCAATCCAATGGGTTATATATTGTAAAATATTTGACGCATCACCTGTTGACCATTCCCGTCGCTGGAAGAGAGAAGGTACTGAAGAAGATCTAACACTTTATGAGCCGCAGGAAAAGCCCTGTATCCGTTCAGCATGTAGAGCACCCACAAACCCTAGAACAGGGGTGTTAAACTCATTTTCAACGAGGGCCACATTAGCATAATGGCTGTCCTCAAAGGGCCAGATGTAACTTATAAATGTAAAACAATTTAATCGAATGTAATGTAAAATAAATGTAACTACTCCTTAATGTTAAATAACTCATTATTTATAACTTATTCAAGTGACAATTCAGTTGCATA
>SRMA01025294.1:29378-61555 GCA_007224835.1 Danionella cerebrum
TAAAGGTAATTTATTAGAGCAAATTGTAAAGTAGTAAAAATGTTCAAAAGCGCCAAAGACTTCTAAGGGTTAAAGCAAATTCAAATTTGTTTATTTCAAAGGTTAAATGTGATGTGCATTTTAAACTGAACATATATTTCAGTCAACTGTGTGTTTTTAAGTTTCTGTCGTTAAAGTGTTTATAGTCATATATTTCATAGATAGTTTTGTTTAAAAATAGCCTAAAAAAGTATTTTTTCAGCATTATGAACACCACTGCATCCAAACTAACACAGTTTGCTATAACAGCAACATACACTGACCGGCCACAGAATGGAGAAGAAAGGTGATTGAAAAGACTTGCATAATGGATGTGCAGCGGACAAATCTGCATGATGCTATCGTGTCAATATGGAGCAAACTCTCCCCATGAAAATATGAAGGATTAAGGCAGTTCTGAAAGCAAAAGAGGGTCCAACCCAGTACTAGCAAGGTGTACCTAATAAAGTGGCCAGTGAGTGTATTTTACATGTATTAAATTAACAAATTGTAAAACTGCCCTGAATGTGAACAAAGTTACTGCAACATTAATAAAGCAAGCTATTATTTATAAAAAAAAAAAAATAAGAAAACAACATCAATGCCAAGCTGTTGTTCTAGATGTAAGTTTAGCGCAGACAGGAAGGCATGTGGTGCAGTTATTGACTATAGAGCTCTTCACAGCAGACGCAAGAACAGCCTGTTTCTCATGTTCAAATGCACAAACAAACCCAAGCACAAAAACATCTACGCACCAAATCAGAAGCTGTTTGCTTGTCATTAACATGACGAAAGCTTTCCTTACCAATTAAAAGAATCATTTACTCCAAAACCTAATGTTATTTCATTACTAATGTTTATCAGAGCAGGCGCATGTAAATATTTCTGGCAGTTTCAACTCTTTTGGGGATTTATACAATGTGTGTGGGTTTAATGCATTTAAAAACCTTGTTAACCCTAATTCTTTGTTAACAAGCACCACCGATGTTCTGCAGGGGAACATTTTAGCAAAACACACATTTTTGAAAATTTGACAACACATAACTGGAGATTTTAGTCATACACTTCGTAAAACTCAAATTGTATGGAGGTAAATCCATATTCACCCTAAATATGGTGTTCTGAAGTGGCCAGGGCTTCTCACTCAGCTATCAGTAAAAAAAAAAAAAACTATATAACTCTATACTCTTAAAAAACTAAAAAAACAAAAACAGTTTCTGATTGTTGGTACAACCAATATTTAGCTGCTATATAGACACTGGAACAGAGCATCTAATTTTAATCCTTGTGGCAAACTAAAGAAACTGATTTAGTTTCTTGTGTTCCTGAGTTGCTAGCAGTAGATTTGGCTTGATAACGGTTAGCAAGGGTGAAGCTGGAGCTTTGTGTTTAGCTCGAGGGGCAACCTCCAGCTTTCCCTCTTGAAGCCTATGAGGAAGTGACTGAACTGCAATTCTTCTACCTGCCACTAGAGACTGGCTCCAGAAGTGAGCAGGTTCTCATTCACTCTTAAATTACCCAACTTTGGAGCTGAAAAACTCAAGGGGGGTGAACACTCTGAGGGGGGTGAATTTTTTTATTTGGTGGTTTAAGGTTTATTAAGCCTTATAATTGTGCATAATTTCAGGGTGTGGTTTCTTGACGGACAGATTATTGACAGTTATTTCAGCCAGTCAAGTCACAGCGCCATCCTCTGGTGTCTTCATTCCAGATAATTTCATCTGATAAACTTGGCAACTACTTGTGTTTTAGTTTTTAGATTTTACTGTCGGTTGTTTCTGTTTTGTGTGTGGTTTTAGACCGTTGTGTGTGTGGTTTCTAAGCCCATGTCCTGCCTCTGTGGATCTTTTGTCCATTTGTCCTTTTTTTGTTCGATTCCTGGGAAGTGGAACACTTTCACGAAGGCGATGGTGTGTTACAACACACTTATTCTTTAATTCTGATTTCAAATATAATTTGTAGGTTTCAAAAAGGTTATTAGTTGATATTTTTGGATGTAAATGAACATTACAAGAGTAATGACGCATCATTTGCAAGGTAATTACAATTTGAGAAAATGCGCAATCGTCTTTCAGTTTCATTTTACAGACCATCTAGTGGTGAAAAGAACTGATGACCCGTGGAAGTACAAGACCTGTGATATGGCTTGTGTTTTTCAAATTTGTGGCACAAAACAAAGCACAATGAAACAAAAAGTTCTTAGCACAGTGCATAAGGTTCAGGAGAGGTTTGCCTGTCACTAATTTTCACATTGTTTTGACCTTGTCTTAATCATAAAAACTGTTTGTTCTCATTTTTTGCATTAAAATGACAATTTAATACTCTGAATTGTATTTATTTTTGTACAATTTCATCTTTGTTGTGGAATTATTATGTAACGTAATGAAAAAATTAATTGTATGAAAATGAAGCTCAAGCATTGCCCCCAAAAAATGTAAAGGTAATTTATTAGAGCAAATTGTAAAGTAGTAAAAATGTTCAAAAGCACTAAAGACTTCTAAGGGTTAAAGCAAATTCAAATTTGTTTATTTCAAAGGTTAAATGTGATGTGGCACACTTTCACAAAGGCGATTGCTGGCGACGCCCACTTAGAGCCTCATTTCACTTTTCCAGAAACCAATGGGTTGATGTCACTGACGCTTCGTCCATGTTATTTACAGTCAATGGTTTAGCTAACGGAGGGGGGCGAATGTCTGCGAATGCCGTAGGTCACTTCAATGCTAGCTGTAAAAAATAAAGGCCTGAAGCTTTGGTTGTAGCTCAGCTCTTTACAACTGAGAGGGAAATATGATCAGAATGGATAGAAATCAAGAAATATTTAACAATTTTCAAAAAATATGAAGAAAAAACTCATCTTTTTTCATTGTGATTTAAAAAGAGTACACGCAGCTGTTTGACCCAACTGCTTTTGTGATATCTTTTATATTTTCAGAAAATTGTCCGATAAATCAGAACATTTACAGTGTGAAACATCGTGAACGCTTATGAGCACAACTGTACAGTTTGTGGATAAACAAAATAAATTCATAAAAGTACACTGATTTGGTTTAGAGTGTGAAGGCATTGTGAGGTGCACGAGCTTGAACTTACAGTGAGTTGAGACAGTGTGTAGAGCACGAGAAATGCTCCAGCTGTAACACTGGCTTTTAGAACTCTTTCCCACAGAGCCGGCCCGAGTGCTGCCGGAACATTGTGATTAACCGGGGCGGCACTCTTATGCTCTTTCTGTGCCTCGTCTCCAACAGCGTCTTCTGCCATTCTGCTCATGAGAGGCCTGTCTTCAAAAGCTAAAAAGCGAACAAGAACAAGGGAAAGAATAATCACTTAAGGTAAACGATGAGTCAGCAACAAAGTGTCTGGCTAATTGTGAGGGACATGCAGCTAAATGCGGAGTCTCGGAGAAGGACATCGAAGCTTCTGCTTCTGTTCAATGTTAGCATTCACGGCATTGCTGTGGGTGTAGTGATTTTCTGCAGCACACAGTGTGAACTATCACACTCTAATCATCAGCATGAAATGGAGAGTGCAAAAATATTCTGTGCTCAACTCTTCAACCTCGTGTTTGTTCAGATGTTTATAGTTCGAAAATGAATTGTAGATGCTGTAAAACATGGGAGGCATCACAGAATCCGTCCGAGTGGTGAAAAGCTGTAATACACAGCAACTTGTTGTGCTTTTGGGTTGAAATCAGTGATTTTTTATTTTTTTTGTTCCAATGATGGTTTTAGGTGATTTACTTTGATGTTTGAATATTTCACTTATTCATATATTTCTTGCAGTTTCACCAATTTATGAATGAAAGAAAGTCTCCGGTGGGAAGAAACCCAAAGTAAAGGTACACAACAATGGAATTATTAACAAACCTGGAACTACTGCCAAGATATTTAACAATTTATATTGAAAATTGGGCTGAAAATAAATGTTGAAACCCGTTGAAAAGGCTACATCGCCAGTATAGAAAATAATGTTAAATACATTACATTATTGGTCAGATAATGACTAAAACGCATTCCTAAAGTGTCGAAGTAGGAACTTACACAACAATAAGACGTGCTTTTTCTTGATTTTCTTCATCTTCTCTTTCATTCTTAAATTAGTGAAATGGGCGCTGTAAAATGAGAAAACCTGAAACCAACATTTCAATATTTCAATACTAAATGAAACAATCAATTGTTTTATGAAAAAAAAATGTTTTTTTATTTGATAAGAAGAGCTTTGGGGTATTTTTTTTTTTTAGGAACAATATTTAAACAATAACATTTTCTTATTTCAGTGTTCCATTAGTGCAACAGTGAAATGGTCACAACTTTTTTGTATAAACAAATATATGTTAAAATTATCCTTTTATTTTATGCATTTTGTTTTAATGAATTCCACAATTTATGTCCCATGGTTGAACACGTGACAAAATTGCAGATCAACTCTGCACATGCAACACTGTAGCAAATCGAAAACATGTTGCAAATCAAAAACGCTACTACAAATCAAAAACGTTGTGAAAGCGTACTGCAAATCAAAGACTCTACTGCAGGTCAAAAATGTGCTGCAAATTATAAACATGTTGCAAAACATAACCACTACTGTAAAATGAAACATAAACAAATATGTGTCAAAATTATACATTTATTTTATGCATTTTATTGTATTATATAACACAACTGCAGATGAACTCTGCACATGACACACCTGTCAGTTTTTAACATTTGTCCATTGTATAGGAAACTATCAAAAATCATTAAAAACATTTTTGTGACTAACAAAAGTTGTGAGTAACAAAGTTTGGTTTGAATTCATAGTTGTATCGGCCACAATTTGTCCAGGTCTAGATTTCCGGAACTCCAGAAGGGGCGAAAAAAAAAAAACATTGTGTATGATCAGTTTCAAGTTACGCACTAATAAATGTGGATAAATTTTGTCAAATTTTGGTTGCGGATTGCCACTTTTGTCTTAGAACAGGCAGTTTTGATGTCAGGAAGAGATTTGGGTAGAGAGATTGGAAATGATGGGTGATGGGTTCAGTATTTGAACCTGCAGCCGCTTGCACAACTGCATTTATACGTCTACCCACAATACGACAAGACTGGCCCAGGTTGACTTTCATTGTTTCCTTCTAAAGCAAAAATGCTTACAATACACTGTTTAATATTTAAAGACTTGGCAAGGCAATATCATTATTCAAAAAGTAAAAGGTGTACAATTTCGCTGCTTCAACCCCTTGAAAGCAGAGTCAGATTAGATTTGAACTCGACTCAACATGGAACACTAAGAAAAGCAATGTGCAATGTTCACGTTTATACTGGTGGACTGGAAATGTTGCAGAAATTAATCCATGTACGTTTGAGGCCTATATATGTGCAAAATGAGGTATTTAACAGTAAATAGTATTTAGACAAAAAATGTGATCATAAAATAAAATTAATGCTGCAAGCAGTAATCAAAGGGCTAAAGCACCTGAGGTGCCATTACCCCTTGGGAAATTTGTTACTCTGTGCAATATGACCAGTATGACCGGGAAACTGTTAAGAGTTCAGAAAAATAAAGCTAATTAAAATGAAAAACATAAAATAAGTTGTCACTCAATTATTGATGGCCCCATAGTTCTTCACACTTCGAGTCCTAACACATACGGCAAGTTTGATCCTGAATAAACGATCTATGGCCGAGTTATAACAACCTCCAATTGACTTTTTGTAGGTCTCGTTCCCTTACTCAAGTGTTTCAAATTTAAAACATTCTTTAAGCACAGTCTGAAATTGCAGTTTAAAACAGCAGAAAATGAAATATTTCATGTTTCCACTAGGTGGCACTATAACTGACACTGTAGTTTGCTTTATAGAGTTGCTCAGACATGGAGTCTTAACAAGCATGGCAAGTTTAAACCCAATAGGACACTGCCCGACTGGGCTCTGAACCACTTACAGTTTATGGAGAAATTTAAAATGTTCTGCGACAGCCGAGAATGCACATAGTTTACCAAAGCTTCACAATTTCACATCGCATATGCCTGATGGATAAGATAAGACTGATGGAGTTTGGAAACTAAAAGATAAAACCTCTAGGAGGGGTCCGTCAAAGTCACATTAGCAATAAAAGTCACCATTTTTAGAGATTTTTGTCAAAAAACTGACTTCCTATCGATTTTGTAAGCCATATTGGCACTATAGAGCCCTTTTACCACACCCACTTTTCAAACCCAAATCAGATGTAAATTTCCACCTGACGTCCAAAACTCTATGACTTTTTGAGAACATTTAGACCCTCAAAAATGCACCTAAAGCCAGGAAACAATAATACTCTAGGGTTCTGTTCAGCTTTAGTACGTTTAGTAACCTTTAGTAACGTCTAATTAAAAGAAAAAAAAAGACTAAAACAGGATTTAAACATGCTTGAAAAGTCATCTAAACATGCTCAAAAATCATTTTAAACGTTAGAATTGGCGAAAAATTATGTCTGATTGGGTTTTGAAAAGGTAGTGTTGAAAAATGGCTCTATAGCACCACCTAGCACGTTTCATCTGATGGTGCGCTAAACGTTTGTTGTACGCAAAAGTCTAAATTCCGGCATAAACAGGAAGTTGTTAGTAACTAGGCCATGCAATGCCTGATTGGATTCAAACGTATCATAAGTGTTAAAAACTAATCTATAATGCAAAAAGTGTCAGTTATAGCGCCACCTAGCGGCAACAGAGAATATCCCATTTTTTGAGGTATTATATTTTATTTTGGACTGTGTTTGAAGGACATGCTTAACATTTGGAACACTTATGTATGGGACCAAGATCTACAAAAATGTCAGTCTATGGAGCAAGAGTCCAGAGCCAATAGGAAATCAGTTATTTTGCAAAAAACTCTAAAAAGGGTCTAATACTTTAACAAAGTCCTCCAAAAGATTTTATCTGTTCATCTCCAAACTCCATCAGTGTTATCTTAAGGCATATGAGATGTTAAATTGTGAAGCTATTTCGACTTTATTAAACTACATGCGCATTAGGGATGTAACGGTTCACGGTATGAATTGAACCGTTTCGGTACGGCCTGTTCGGTTCTGTACACTTGCGTACCGTTTCGGTATTCGGTATTTTTATTAAATGCTATAAATGTATTATCAGCGCGATATTAAGCGCAGCGCAACAATGTTCCTAGGCGAGTTTCCGCACGGACGCTATTGAGTGACGAGCACGAGCGCGAGAATCATATCAAAAGCGAAAGAGAAGCCAGAGCTTGAAGACCCTCTCATCTCACTACGGTCTCGTGTTTGAGAACACTTTGGCTTCTCTGTTAAAATACATAACGGGGATAGACGAGTGGATAAATTTAAAGTTGTATGCCGACATTGTTCCACGGAGATCGGGCAGGCAACACATCTAACATTTTCTACTGCTGGAGATATTGTCACTGCAATCAGATCTGTGCTCTCTTCAGAAAATGTGGATAGGTAATCTATCTTAACTAGTTGCAGTATTTCATTTTTTATTTAAAAAATGTGTTTTTCTTAATAAAGAGTGCAATTTATTTAAAATATCACCCAAATGTGTCACTTTTATTTATTTTATGCAAGAATTCTACTGTGTATTGGCAGCTTTTCAAAATAAAGAATATGTAAGTTCTTATAGTTTTGTACCGAACCGAATGAACCGAACCGAACTCTCCAAGACACTGTACCGAACCGAATATGATTTTAGCGTACCGTTACACCCCTAATGCACATGGTAGCCATCGAAATTGGAAATTTAGGCATAAACAGGAAATTGATCATTACTCAGCCATATAATGTCCAATCAATATCACACTTGCTATGTGTTTTAAGAGTCTGTGTCTTAACACATATGTACAGCAAACTGTGGTGTTGATAAGGTACATCTTTCCTTAATATTGTGACTAGAATATTTCCCAAGACAACAGCAGAACATTTTTCATTCTGTCGTTGAAACATATGTTGTAGTTTTCATTGTTAAATTCAGAAACTTGAACATTTCTCACTTGAACACATTGCCTAAAAACACTGATCTTTTTGCAGAGTGCAAAATATTATGGCGCCGGAGGTGCTCAAGCCCTTTGATCGCTGCTCGCAGCTTTAATTTGCATTCAAATGCATGCAAGTGTTAAGAACAAGGCTAATGTACTGCTAAAGTGCATCATAGACCCTCAAACAACCCGAAAATAAAAAGCGGTGGTTGGGGGGGGGGGAGATGAGGGGGGAGGGGTGGATTGTTGTTGCCTTTAGTGCTGGAGAGTATCGTCAAGATCAATACAACATTGATCCCCACACAAACACACACCATGAGGCTGCATTTACACACACACGCACGCACGCACGCACACACACACACACACACGCACACGCACACGCACACACACACACTAAAAGAGTTACTTCAGCAACAAAAACCCCCATCCCTAATCCATCTCCCTCTCTCTCTCTCTGACCCTCATCTTATTACTACTCTTCGTTTCTCCTTCATCTCTCCTTCCCTTGTTCCTTATCCTCTTTCATCTTTCTTTAATGCTGACCCTTCTCTCCTCTTCCAGCTGACCCTCGTCTGCTAAGGCTCTCATTTTCTCCATTTCACCTTTATACACGTTACCTCCCCCTTCTATTACCTCTCCTCTCTGATGAATATGATTACTTTATTTGTTCCTGTACTCTTTTCATTCTGCAGCTGGATGCTCTTGAAATATTAGGATGGGCTATGGAGAGAGGAGATGATTTTGTGGAACACACCTCTTTGGTATTGTCTTTCATCAAACCTGAGCATGATCAATTTAAGCCACTGGTTCAGTCAGCAGTCGTTTCCCAGGACAGAGTGAAATTGAAGACCAACCGAACAGCAGCTTACCGTTATCCCCATTAGTCTGGCACAGTATACCGTGGAAAGGACAAATAAGTAAATCTTTTGAGTGTTTTTGGTGGTTAATCTTAAAGACATGAAATAAAGACATGAAATATCCGTTTTTTTGTGCTTTATTTTCAGACACAGCTGTGTCTTAATCCAGGGTCTGCTTCCTTCAAAGAGCAGTTTGCAAGAAGCTTGAGTTGTGCAAAGCCTGTCCCATTTCAGCAAAAAATCAAAGAGTTCTTTTTTCCCCCTGAATTCAGAGGATAAGATGCTTTGCGTGCTTTTTTTTTCAAATTTAACATTTTTATTTTAAAAACATGACGTTAGAAACGAAAAAGGGAAAATGGCCGTGCGAAACTCTTGTGAGGTCGATCTGTAAGCTTGCATTGTTTTTAATAGAGGCACGGTCTGGCTCTGGGTTCTGGGTTTGACTTGAAAGATGTTTCTAAACAAGTATTTATAAATAAATAATGTATTGTTAAATTTTACTTAAACATTCTATGTTCATTTTGTTTAAAATTTCATTAATTTCATTACCTCAAGAAACATTGTTGAATGTTTGTCAAGAACAATTTAATCTTTCAAAATGATGATATTTTGTTAAATGAAGGCTTTATCTTTTAAAAACAAACCGCGTCCTTGTTGAATGAAAAAAATAAATAAATAACCCAAGCCTCACCGGCCACTTTATTAGGTACACCTGTTCACCTGCTCATTAACACAAATTTTATTTGTTTAATGAAAAAAACAATAATAATAACCCAAGCCTTTCAAATGTAAGCTTTTTATTTTTTTTTTAAATAAACTCACCGGCCACTTTATTAGGTACACCAGTTCACCTGCTCATTAACGCAAATTTTTAATCAGCCAATCACATGGCAGCAACTCAGTGCATAGGGTAGACAAGGTCAAGACGATCTGCTGCAGTTCAAACCGAGCATCAGAACGAGGAAGAAAGGTTATTTTAGTGACTTTGAACGTGCCATGATTGTTCGTGCCAGAAGGGCATTTCAGAAACTGCTGCTCTGCTGGGATTTTCCTGCACAAACATCTCCAGGGTTTACCGAGAATGGTCCGAAAAACGAACTAATTCACTCAGGCTCACCAAATTTTGGTGAGGAATGGAAAAACGCCTGGTCCATCGCATAGATCCTTCCTGCCTTGTATCAATGGGTCAGGCTTTTGCTGGTGGTGTAATGGTGTGTGTGTTTGTGTGTGTGTGGGGGGGGTGAATGTGGTGGCACACTTCCGCATTGTGTCAAGATGTCGCCATCTTCTGATGCTACTTCCTGCAGGATAACGCTCCATGTCATAAACAGTGAATCATCTCAGACTGGTTTCTTGAACCTGACAATGAGTTCACTGTAGCCATGGACGTGCAGCCAACAAATCTTGTGTGATGCTATCATGTCAATATGGAGTACACTCTCAGAGGAATGTTTCCAGTACCTTGTACTAATAAGGTGTACCTAATAAAAGTGGCCGGTGAGTGGAGATTTTTAGCATTTTTGAATGAAACCCCTTGAGACAGGCTTTAGCTAGATTTCACTTTCCAGAGCATACGATACAGTGTTAGTAATGCCTAAGGTTGTTGGATTGCAGGGAGATTAATAATTGATAAAACTACAATCCAATTGATTCACCTTGAAAGAATCATCTGCATAAGGAATACATGTAAAATATAAATGTCACGTTGAATTTTCTGGTGAATCTACAAACAGAATAAATCATCATGCACTGAACTAAACATAAAGCAACGCTGGACTCTCAAACTAGCGGTGAGAAGAATCATGGAGGCATCTAGAAAAAATCTGTGCCTGTGATAATGTTTCTGTGTATCTATGAAGCCTCTTACTCATGCAGCTCTGTGCGGAGCACCACAGATGGTGATACAAGCCGGGAACACAGCGTGCCAAGCCAACCAACAGCAGGAGTTACTGGCCAAAACTCGAACGGATAACCGTCCATCGCTCAGAAATGACAAGTAGTAAAAGAGATGACCAGAGAGATGAAGAATCCAAGGGATTTAAATATAATCTTTATGACACAAAAATGCAGAAAAATAAATAAAATAAAAAAAAAACTCCAAAAGTAGTCAACCACACTCTCCTCTACGATCAGTAAACAATAGCTGCAGAGGTCTGGTCTGGTGATGACGTGATCTACATTGGCATGGGGGTAACCATGGAAACAGATACACTCAGGAGCAAGCGGTTTAAATGGACCCACAATCAACACACACTCCCCCACTCAAACAGACACGCAGTGGGATCATGCAGCAGACACAATCTTTGCATGGTGGAATAAAAGGAAAAGCACTGTTTGCATCGGCTTCCTGCTACACTGATTGCTATTTTCCTTTCTACATATCCAGCGACATCATCCGAGACATCACCTACAGCCAAACGATCCGTGCGAATCGACAAGAACGCCAGAAAATACACATTCTAACAGTGAGCTTACATAGCGAACATCGTCTGAGATTAAAAGCCATGTTCTTGTGTCGATGGTGCATTTCTATGCATTCTACGATCTAAGTGCACATGAAGGTATTAGAGTTAGAGATGATGGGAATAGAGTTTGGATGAGAGAGAGAGAGAGAGAGATTACCTGCTTAAAAGCAGCCCTACGGTACAAAGCTGGTGATTCACTGTGCTTGCTAGTATATGAGAGGATTATGCTTCATGCACTAAAACAGTGAGCTTTCTGTTCTACAAGCTTAGCCTCATTTTTTCACTGTGCCATTTGCATTTGTTTCCATAGAGTAAATAAATCACATTTTTACTCGTATTTGAGACATTTTTACTTTATGTCTACTTGGAAACACATGCTAGTATTTTTACAAAGATTGTTGGCAAAAAAATCACAGTTTTTCTTTACGGGCCACTTTATTAGGTACACCCAATCGACTGGTCGTCGATGCAAATTTCAAATCAACCAATCACACGGCAGCAACTCAGTGTTAGTCAAAGTCTTCAGGGCTTTATTCATTCATTCATCTTGACTTGCTTGTTCACTTTCGGGGTCGCCAGGATATGCTCAAACCTATCTCCAGTGCACTTTGGGCCAGAGGCAGGAATGCACCCTGAACAGTTTGCACATACTACTAAGAGGTATTTATAGTGTTCGATTAATTCTAGACTGTAGCTGATGGTTTTAGTTAGGGTTTTCCTTTTCTTTTAATACTTAGTTTTAGTTTCATATTTAATACTTTTATTCATTCACTAATTTTCCAACCCGCTCATTCCCTTTTGGGGCCACCCTTAATACTTTTAATGTTTGTTTTTACACTTTCGGTTATGAAAATGAATTTTCATTTAAATCAATGAAATAAACAGGAAAAGTGTAACTTTTAACGGAATTCTTCACTGTAAAAAAATGCACCATAAATTTTACAGTAAAATACCGGCAGCTGTGGTTACCAGAACTTTACTGTACACAATACAGTAGCGCCGTAATTGGTTTAATGGGATTGCATCAATTGTACTGCACTGTAAAAAATACACCATAAATTTTACGGTCAAATACCAGCAGCTGTGGTTGCCAGAGCTTTACTTTACAAAATATTGTAGTGGATTATACGTTATTGGTTTAATAGGATTGCATCCTTTCACTGTAATAAATAAATGTACAGTTTACCATAAATACCAGCAGCTGTGGTTACCAGAACTTTACTGTACACAATACAGTAGCGCTGTAATTGGTTTAATGGGATTGCATCCTTTGTACCGCACTGTTTTACCGTAAAATACCGGCAGCTGTGGTTGCCAGAGCTTTACTTTACAAAATACGGTAGTGGTTTAATACGTAATTGGTTTAATAGGATTGCATCCTTTCACTGTAAAAAATAAATGTACATTTTACCGTAAAATACCGGCAGCTGTGGTTACCAGAACTTTACTGTACAAAATACGGCAGCACCGTTATTGGTTTAACGGGTTTACTGTACATTTTACGGATTCAAATTTTGAGAGACTATCAGATAGAGGAAGAAGAGACACATTCTGCACCTGTTGAATGTTATTTATAAGAATTCGAAATCGAAATCCCTGCCATTTTCAGTAATCTATAAACAAACCCAAGTACAGTGTCCCTTGCATCTATAGTCACAATGATGAAGAACATCTATATAACAAGACCATTTCATTTCCCTTGTCAAAGGCGCATTCCAAATGGTCGCTGTAGGGAGAACATGAATTCCATCCCAAACGTCCCGTTTTAAGAACGAAAAAGCCCCTGTACACAGCAGCACAGAATCCATCCTGCAACGCCTCGCTCATTGACTCGCGTCCGCTCTTCATTGACGAGTACCGCGCGCGTCGACCGCGTCTCCCCATCCTTAAGACGCGACGCACCCTTCCACAGGAGCCGATGGAGACAGAATATCAACATGTACAACACAGCAGAAAGAAAACCAGCGAGTTCCCTTACCTCTCAGATGGGTGTAGCGGGGGAAATGAGCGCGGAGATTCGCGCCGCATCATTAACATTCACATCACAGCGCTCACGGAGACGCGCGCGGAGGAAGAGCAGGACGCGGGAGACGCTGCAGTCGCCGCTGAACCGAGCAGCGGCCCTCCATGCATATAGGCTACCCACACGAGCCGCTTCGAACAACTCACCCTCTCTATATCTCTGAGAGGAGGCTCTCTTTGCGCGTGCGTAAGCGGGTGTGCGCCTGATGGGGCCTTAACGTGCTCTGCCTCTCTCTTCTGGGTTTATCTCTTCCGTGAGATCCCTTTTGTTTGGTTTTCAATAGGTGTTGACGTGCGAGGTATTGTTTTTCGCGAGGCGGGTACTGGATGCTGCGCTTCAGGTGGCAGCTGGAGGTGTAACCTTGGCAACGAAGTTGAGGGATGCGCTTTAGTGTCCTCTTCTCTTTCCCCTTGGCTCTCACATCAGTAAATGCGTCATTTCCTTTGGTCAATTAAATGGACTGGATGTTTTGCACCTCCGAATTAGCGTCTAGCAATCTAGCACATTTGTGAAAAATGGATTGTCCAATAGGAATGGTTTAGGGTTGGTTTAAACAAATAAATGGCAAATAGACTTAGATTTTAGCATTTTTTCAACAAATAATCAAATAAATGGAAAAAATCTTAAATAACAAGAGAATTGTCTGAAATTTTTTTTTTCCCATTTGAAGAAAACCTTTGATTGTAAATAATAAAGTAACAACTGCCGCCATCTAGTGGTGAAATGCAGCTATGGACAAAAGTCTGACCCTCTGAAAAGTATTTTTCAAAATGTTCTTAATGAAATAAAAACCGACCTCCATGGCTTTAAGACTTTCCTAAGCTGGTTTACGCTGTAAAACAGTTTAAGTGTGTTAAACTTGCAAATTGAAAGTTCGCCAACTCAATTTGAGGTTTTAAAGTAAAGTTAGCTGTACTACATTGCAGTAGTTTTATTAACATTGCTTTTTATGTTTTCAAAGTTGATTTAAATTGTAATAGTTGCTCTGTCAATTAAATACGTGGAGTTCATACATAACTGTTTTTTTCTTTTCTTTGATTATTTGCACCCTATACTCACTGCAGTTGCAACCACGACATTGGTTAGTCGGAAAAGTCTCTCATAACCATAAACATATGCAGCATATGAATCAGTAGTCACAATTAGTCAATACCGTTCCATCATTAAGATAATTCTTAAGATAAGTCCTAATCCAACCGAACTGGCGCAATCCATACGATGATCTACAGCCTCAATGAATATCTGTGTTTTTCTTTCTTGCTTTTTCCCCTCATTTTTTCAGCCGATGACTTTCAAACCCAAGTCAAATCAACACTTTTCAGACAGTCAGCACAATGAATAACTGTAATTTTTACTCTCTAAAACGTATAAAGCTAAGTTCAAAATCTGAAACATTAATTTACTTAATTTCTTTATTATTAAGCTGAGTGAATAAATAAGAGTACCTTTCAAATATATATGGTCTCAGTGTGTTTGTCATTTCAGAAAACCCTCCATTTCACCTGGTGAAAGATGCACAGACTACATGTAATTTGTTGTTGTTTCTGGGGCAAAGGAAAGCTCCGCCTAAAAGTTCTATAAGCTACAAAAAGACCAGGCCACCAGGAAGTTTCAACTGCTAATTCACTAAGAGGGGGAAGTTTGAAGCTTGCATTGTGTAAAGCAGTCAGCAGTTCCAGAAATACCTGTAATGTGTTATTCATGAATTTTTAGTGAATATATAAAAATATATGTAATTACTATGATTAACATAAACAAACGCCTATTTCTCTACTGTGTCACCCTGAGTAATGTTTGTTGTATTTTACCATTTGGTTTCAAAGGCCATTATAAGTCAATGGTAAATATTTAACCTTTTCTAGAGTCAGGGGTTCATATACTTTTGCACAGTGGTTGGTACACTATTGCACCGACCGATAACCTGCACAAATCTGTTCAGTTTGAATTTTCCTTTGAGGTTCTCAGTTTGAGTTACAGTTTTACAAAGTTTGACCCCATGATGAACCAATGCAATGGAAGAATTCCCAGCATTCTCATTGATTTCCCAGAATACTTTTAGTGGTACCAGTCTGAAAAGATAAAGCAGCCTAACTGAGACAAAGTTTGGTGGTTGTAGCACATTCAAAGTCCCTTTCTTTCCCTTTCTGATGCTTGGTTTGAATCAGCAGATCGTCTTCACCATGTCTACATGCATAAATACATTGAGTTGTCATGTGATTGGCTGATCATACGTTTATGTTAATGAGCAGTTGGACAGGTCTACCTAATAAAGTACACACTTTTATATGCTTTTTTTCTGTGTGTTTTAAAATACAAAGAAATCTAGTACTTTTTTTCTGAACCTCATACTAAGCATGTTTTACTTTTTTCTGTTTTGTGCTGTCTTTTTCTTTGAATGTGTGAAAGCTTGACATTTTTTGCCATGTACAAAGTTTCCAACTGCAACTGTTCACACATTTTTGGCAAAGGAAGTTGCAGTTTACAAAACATTTAGTGCTGTGATCAGTGTAGTCTAAAAAAAGCAGCTATTGTGAGCGTAGCGATAAGAGTTTCACTGTTTCATCCACAAGAGATCTATATGACCACTTCCTGTTTAATCGTTGCATTTGCCCTGCTTCTAACTAGCTGACTGTTACCCAGGAGACTCTGCATATTTCAGTGAACAGGACCACCACAAAAAAAGATACTGTGCCAGCACAAAGAGCAGACAAGCATTTAACCATTATTTCTTCATAAAGAAACAGCAGGAACAATGACGTTGACATGGGTGAAGAAGAAAATGAGCAAACTTCATTTTTTATGAATAATGGCTGTCTTTCTCTAGTTTTAAACAATTCAAATCTTCAACTTCATTTGAAAGTTGTGTTGAATGGGCGCAGGATTGCAAGGAAACTGACACTTTAAAATATAAACCACACATTTATGTTAAAAGCAGCATTTTTTATGGCAGAACTTTAAAGTCAAATAGCAAAGCTATTGATTTACAGGGTTGTGCTGTACCTTTTATAGTTTAGAAATACTTACATTTTCAAATTGTGTAACATATTTTTGTGCTATTCATTATATGCTGTCCATTTCATTTTCATTTTCCAACTCACTTATTCCCTTTTGGGGTTGCGGAGGCACACATTGGGTGAGAGGTGGGGGTACACCCTGGACAGGTTGCCAGTCCATTGCAGGGCAACATTCAATCACACACTCACACTTAAGGGGAATTTAGATTATTCAATTAATCTAACCGTATATGTTTTTGGGATTGTGGGGGAAAATGGAGTACACAGAGGAAACCCATGTAAGCACGGGGAGAACATGCAAACTCCTTTCAGGAAGGTCATCGGCGAGCCGTGAACCAGTAACCTTCTAACTGGAACGCCACTGTTCTATACCAACTTAGCCACTGTAAATATATGTGTATTGCTTATCATTTTAATTTCTATTTCAATGATCTAAAAGGTTTATCATTACATAATAGAAAAAGTCAAAAAAGTATATTTAAATTCTTCACAAAGCTTCTACATTTAGAGAAAGGTTATGGATATGCCTTTTTAAAATGAATTAATTGAATTTAACTTAAATTGACACTAAAAGCAATTACAGAGGTGGTATATAGCATAGAGAAGAAATACAAAGAATACAGATGAAAAAGGATTAAAATAATTCGGACGCCAATGGATTTTTAAGGAAATGCATCTGAATGAAGGAAACAAACGCTGACGAGCCCTGGACAAACGGAGGGGGCGTGGCTAATCTCGGACACGCCCCCATCAACAAGGGAACGAGTGAAGAACTGAAGATGAGAAAAGTTAGTTCGGGTGCACCTGAGGTAGATATGTGCTGCCGTGCTTCTCGGCAGCTTTTAACTTTTTCACAAAAGACCTATTTGTGACTCTGCGAAATCATCCAAACTATGAACTAATATAAAGTTACAGTTTGTTTTTTTTCGCCGCTATGTGTCAACGGTTTTTTCTTAAATCCAGTGTCTTGTGCGCAACTGTCTTTGCGGTCCTCCTCGCCTTGGTAAGTGCTAACGCTAGTTTTTTTTAAAGTTTTATCCTTTTCATTCTCACCCATAGACCTTCAAAGTTAAAAGTTCTGTTAAGGTTTAACTTATTTTTGTCAACCTCCTGTGAGATTTAATTTCATTCGGGTTACTTATTAATTTTAAAGCGTTTTAATTAGATCGTGAGCGTCTTGTTATTATTCCCATGAAACCTTCAAACCAAATTATGGTAATTTAAACACTAGCTACATTTATTTATGATGTTTAATTCGTCATGGGTCCAGATTTTGCACAGTTGTTAGTAATGTAGTCAATGGCTACAACTTTACACAGCTGCACTTTAATAAAAATATATTTATAAACAATTTTACTTAAAAACAACTGGCATATTTGCCATACAATGTTGTTAATGTGTAAAGATTTTCCATGATGTTCTGCTGAACCAGAAGTGGAACTATTATCTATGCAAATTTCTCAGTCTGCTTTGGTTCATCAGTATGTGACTGTCAAGCTCACTATGTTTTATGATTTAATTTCTCTATTTAGTTACCCTGGACAAGTAATTATCATCCCTTTGTGTATCTCCATGTTTATAGAGATTTTTAGGTCACCTATTATGACCTTGTTTATTCTGGGTTGAGGTGTCATCTATATTTTGGTCTAATCAAGATTAAGGCTGTGGTTTTATGGAATGACTTGGATTTATTCACAATTCACAATCCTACAGTACATTGGAAATCTCTGCTCTTGAGCAAATGTGTGCTGAAAGCCTTTAATTTTTGATCAGCAGCAATTAACCGTAACAAGGAAGTACAGTGTTTTGCATGATACAGGTCTCATGAAAATAGCGGTTGCCCATTTTGGAGTAAACCGCTGTGGGCCGTGGAAGGGAAAAGCCGAAACTTTGATGTAGAACAGGGAAAAGAAAATGGTCTTGATCTGTACTTCCCCCTTGGTTCCCTCTCATTTCTAATCACTGTAGCCATCTACTGAAATAAACATTATATTGGGTGGTGTTGGTGTACAGTAGGAAGGACAATTATTACAGCAGTTTGGATCATGGTTTTATATAAAACATACAATAATGCTTAAATATTTCTGTATCGAATCAGACATTAATTATTTCTAAATTGTGAGATGCATTGACCAGTGACGCAACTTTAAACCTAAAGTTTTTAATTAAAATCAATGCAAAAATTAGGCTTAAAAACTATGGATTTTGTGCCAAAGATGTTAAATCATTATATCAAACCTTTAAACAGCAGGATAGCAATTCAAATGACTGTAATAAATGTGATGTCCAGTTCAGAGCAGTTTAATTTTCAATATTTCAAAAGCATTCCGCAAAAAGGTTTAGTATAAAGTATAACTTAATATAAAGATAATTTTAGTACGACACTTCACAAAGGACGAGTTGATCATGCCACCAAGGTTAAGAGGTAATTGTGATATTTTGAGGAGTCTCATACACAAATAATGTTAACATTGGTATTTTAATGCAATTGAACCCATTTAAACTTTAACACTGGTTTTGAAAGACATTTGCGACAGGAAAGCTCAGGAGAGGAGATGGCGCTAATGACACAATGCTCTGTTTACAGATGTAAAAATTAAAGGAAATGTTCTGCTAGTGGGTTTATGCCATGGAATCCGAGACAACTTTATTATTATCAAATAATATTTAGAAGAAGATTGTGATCCGATTTATCCGATCTAGAACCACATATAAAAGCAACCTGAAAATATCGGATTTGAGCCATTCAGACCGTCACGAACCAATCGGGTATAGGTTGCATATGGGTCACACTGGGCCGAACGTGACCTCTGTCCCTGTTAACAGAAAATTGATTTGTATAAAAACCTCATCCCTAAAAAAAATCATTCATTAGACACTGAATTAAACTGGCAAGACCATTTTGAACTGGGCTGCAATTAGTGCTGGGCGATATGACGATATATATCCTGGGGACGATAGAAAAGTGTCAAGAAGCCCAAGAAGTACTTTTACCGAAACGTGGGGGTACGTCAGTGATTTGGTTGCATTTTGGCGTCAAGAGCTCCGACACAGAGCAGAAGACAGTCATCTGCAAACTCTGCCAACAAACTGTTTCCGCGCCCGACGCTAACACAACAAACCTCTTTTACCACTTGAAGAAGGTTCACGAAAATGATATTTACTTTTGATACTTTATTTTGGTTTGCAAACTTTGCACTACAAGGTTGAAAAATGTTTTGTTTATTTTTTAATTGAGTGCTTTTCTGCTCAGAAACTTGAAATGGTTGTGCTGCACTTAAATTTTATTTTATTTTTTTTTAAATAGTTTATTTTGATAATACTATTTAAATAAATATGATGTGGTTAAAAAAATGTGAACGCTACTGTAGCTCTACCTCCACCACATCTGTTGTCATTTGATACGTTTACATTGCTGCACTAAAATGTAGTTTTTCTCATTTGTGACAGTTCAGTTAACCTCTTAAGCCCTGAGGCCTATTTTCCGAAAATCCTATACTTTTACTTTTTAAGGCATTTCTCAGCTTTTACAAGGCCTAAACTGCAAATCTTGGTATCAAAATGAAGATAGGTTCTTGGGGAGTGGTGTGGATGAGTTAATTTGACAGTCAAGAACACTGGGTAAGAGTAATTGATGTTGGAATGGCCAAAAAATGAACTCCGCCTAAAAAAAAAAACATGTTTCCTCCAATATCTCCTTATTTTACTTATAACGAAGCAAATAAACACAATCAATTGTAACAACTACATGTCAAGGACATCTGTAGCAAGTTTGGTGTTCATACTACAAGAAACTAATATTCTGTAAAGGTTTTGATTGAACAAAGTTCAGGCGTAATCCATGTTGGCACAGTTTGGCACAATTTGGCACAATAATTGAAATATGGAAAAAATCTTGTCCAAAGCTTCAGCTACGTTCATAGTCTTGTTTTCTTGCTTATGGGACATGATTTCAGCAAAAAAACCTCCTAAAGAAACACTGTAAAAGGGGGGTAGAAGCTCATTTACGCCATCTTGCTGCGCTTTTGGGAACATTTCATTCACAAACGCTTTCGACGTCGAGCTTCCGCGTGTCCCTACCCCCCGACCATCTGTCCAATCCGGGAGCTCTATACATCGCTGGAAAGCTCTGATTCTGAGGAAACCAATCAGCTCAACCATTTTGAGACTGACTGGATCGCCGACGAATCACACGACGCGCAGCGTGGAGAGACGTGCTCTTACGCACGGGGAGTCATTCCATATTTGGTGACGTAAGAGGAGCACTGGAGCAACTGAAAAAACACAAAATGGACTTTTCGCGAAGCTATCGACCGGACATAACAACAAACGGACTTTTATCGCTATGGAAATAACTTTTTGTTGAAAAAACGGCAAAGGTAAGACAAGATTTACATGCTTGCTTGGTTTTGCTGGCGTTTTTTCGGGGAACTTTCGCTCCCTGCTCTGAAATACTTCATGCAATGTTAATGAGTTGCATATCACTGGATTCAGCTGGTTGTTAGCTTTCATTTAATGTCATGGTTTGGGTGTTTCCGTTTATATTGTGGATACATATCGCACATAAACAAAAACGTGGTCATGAATTATACTCCGGACATGTTGTTGTTTATTTGCATGGCGTTCGAGCTGTGGTTAACGGATATGAAATTGAATTAGATACGTTTTTAGAGGAGTTTCCGCTGAACACAACAGTATTTAATATGTGTGGGTTATTCTCAGGGTTCGTGAGCTATGAGTGAAAATGTAACGCACAAGGGGGCAAGTCCCCGGTACCGGGGACTCTCGGGCTTAAGAGGTTAAATATCACTTCAAAATAAAGTTGTAAAAAAAAGTATGCAATGATATTTTTTGTCAAACTTTTCAGAGAATAACTGAAAACGTACATTATTGTGGTATATCGTGATATATATCGTTATCGTGATATAAAATAATCCATATCGTGATATATGATTTTTCCATATCGTCCAGCACTAGCTGCAATCATAACTCATTCAGTCATGACCCCTTATTCCCTTTTTTGAGGGATATCTATCTATAGCGCACATTGGGCGAGAGGCGGGGGTATAACCTGAACAGTTCGTCAGTCCATCGCAGGGCACCATCATAACTCCTAAGGAGTAAAAGCAAGATCACATACGTATATCCATAGATAATTTACTTTTGTGTTGCTTAGGACAGGATCTTTCAGGAGTAGCAATGTACTACCACATGTATTTTGAAGGCAAGTCAAAGGATATCTTTTAACATAAATATGTCAACTGCCAGCATGTTTTTAGCGATAAAGCGATAGTGCGTTCTTGCCATGGTGAATCGCTGTGTTTATATTTTGTTTGTCGATGAAATGGTCTGTCATTTGCATATAAACATCACCGGAAACACATAACGTGGACCGTGGCAGATGAAAAAGACGGAAGTTGTTTCTGCAGGTGTTCACGCTGTTGTTGAACAGGATAGAGGCCTTTATTACAACCTGCAAATTAACAGTTCAGAGAATGAAAAAGAGCGAATGAGTCACGGCATCACGTCGAACGCAGGCAACTTCCTCTTTTCAGCCACGTCCCGCCCATTCCTCCACCAGACTGCTTAAACCATTCTCAAAGCTATCTCTTGTAATGGTTTCCGTAAACAAAAGGATTGTTTTCTCACACTCAACAATAAACTATTACCAGAGCCAAGTGTTTTTGAACTGGAATATTCGTCTGAAAGGGCCCTTAAGCCAGGTTCCCACTCCATGGTTATCAGAGCAGATGTGTCGCAGATGCTTTCACACTGCATGACTTTAGAAAGAATTGCAGAGAACCTTTGTCGGTATTCTCAAACTGCGTCTCGCAACCAAACACTCATGAGAAACTATTTGAAAACAGTGCAAGGTGCCAATCGAAGGGCAAGACTGGGGTTTATCAAAACTGGGAGCGCTCAAGTTTTTAATATAATTTCTTGGGTCTAATTAGACCCAAGTTTAAACTGAATCCTAAGTTGATATTGCTATCTGTGCCTTTGTATCTCCTCCGCAACTTCACGTTACTCTCTCATTGGCTGCAGGTTATCACAGACAGTCTTTCCGTCGTGACTTCCCTGTGACTCTCTCAGAGCGCGTCTTTTGTAATTCACACAATGCGACTCAGAATAGGGGCTATAACCATGCAGTCTGAACCCGGACTTGGGGATTTTGATGTCAAAGCACACGTCTGACTTATCTCAGTGAGCAACAAGAGCTACAGTAACCATCTACTCAAAGCTCACACTCACAGGCCGAACAGCTCCTCTCAGCTGCAGTCAGACTGGAATGCACAAGAGATTTCTCACAGAATTTCTGCTTAAATTAGCTGTTGTTTGTTTAAATTCTGTAATATTTGTTAACCCATTGAAATGCACCGGTGCATGTGCCCATTGAAGCGTCTGTTTTGTATTAAGGTTTTTTTATTTTTATTTTGTCTAAACACTTGACTTTTGTTGTAATTATGTTGGCTTGCAGAGCCAACATATTGTTATCTCTCTTAAACTTATTATGTTGGCTTGCTTGCAAAGCCAACATATTGATATTGTGTTTAAACTTATTATTATTAGTGTGAATGCAGAGGCATTCACACTATTGTTATCCTACGTATTTATTAGTGTGAATGCAGAAGCATTCACACTATTGTTATCCTCCGTATTTATTATTATTCTTATTCCCCCCTTTTTGTTGGAGCCTACTCCTTCCGCATACTTTGCTCTAGAAACACCATTCAAACGTCAAAACGTTCAGCTTTTTTTGCTTTAGGTTGCTTGTATTCAGCTTTTTGATATCTTTTATACTTTTTATAAAATTTAACTTTATTTAAAATATTTTTCCCATTGAAATGAATGGGGAGACTCTTCAAATCTCTTTAAATCTTCAGCTTTTTTTCAACTTCATAACTTCAGCATACTTTCAGCTAGAGCAATCATTCAAATTTTAAACAATTCAACACATTTTCAGCTTTTAAAAGCTCTTTTCAGCTTTACATATCTTTTACAGATTTTTATAAATCACAGTTTAAGTTTGATGAAGAATTAGGATTTTGACCTAATTCTGCTCCACTCTAGCTTCCACTCTAATTTTTCACATCTCAAACTTCTTGATATATTCCTCTCTCCTAAACTAAACTTTACCCTTTACGGACAAATTTTATATTAAAGTAGTAGAGAAATTTGTCCTCTTTTTGAAAATGCAGTTGTTAATTTGATATGACCTACGGTTTTTAAACTAGGAGGGCTAAACCTTAACGAGGGAAGCAAATTGCTCCATTGAGATCAATGCATTTCACCCGGAAAATAATGCTTGAATGTTTGAAATTAAGGCATTTTCTAACTCGCCATAACTAATAGAATTTTCCACATATCTAAAAAAAATTTACACCAAAATCTTCATTCAGGCCTTCTGCTTCTCACAAAGAAAGAATCATCTCGATATGTTATACGGTTCTTCTGTAATGTTTATTTGTTTGAGGCATGGTCAAAATCTGAGAAATGTCTCCTCGATTCGAAAGTGGCAGTTGGAGGCAGCTGACTAATTACAGTAACTAATTTAAATACCAAAATTTGATTGGCTTAGCCTTCCCATAGACTCACAATGGGCCATAGAGATGCATTGCTGCCATTCATTTCAATGGGGCATGTGATTCCCATATGATCCTTTTGTAAAAGTGCTTTTGTAATTGGTTCACAATGGAGATTCAAAGCAACATTAAGGATCCATATAACTAATCCAGCCAATCATTGCTTATGATTTAACATAAATTCACCAAGCCACGCCCACTTTTCAACATCATTTTTGAATGTCAAATATCTTCTAAGTGGAACATCGTAAAAACATGGGAGTTGTTTTATATTTATCTAAGTTGAATGTAGATTACAACATGATGTCACCAAATCATCCATAGCAACCAGAATAATTTCCATAGCAACCCAATTGACATGTCTCTATCTCAGCCCAGGAAAATGCTAGAGACACAGGAGTTGGTCTAATTGACTTATAGTCACACAGGGAACATTACATAATGTCAATGACCCCTCCATAGCAACAACACTGGTTACCATAGCAACCTGATTGACACATCTCTATCTCAGCTTTGGAAAATGCTAGAGACACAGGAGTTGGTCTAATTGACTTGTAGTCACACAGGGAACATCATATAATGTCACTGACCCCTCCATAGCAACCATACTGGTTACCATAGCAACCAAATTGACACATATCTATCTCAGTTTAGGAAAATGAGAGAGACACGGGAGTTGGTCTAAATGACTTGTAGTCACACAGGGAACAATATATAATGTCACTTACCCCTCCATAGCAACCATACTGGTTACCATAGCAACCAAATTGACACATCTCTATCTCAGCTTAGGAAAATGCTAGAGACACGGGAGTTGGTCTAAATGACTTGTAGTAACACAGGGAACATTATATAATGTCACTGATCCCTCCATAGCAACCATACTGGTTACCATAGCAACCAAATTGACACATCTTTATCTCAGCTTAGGAAAATGAGAGAGACACGGGAGTTGGTCTAAATGACTTGTAGTCACACAGGGAACAGTATATAATGTCACTGACCCCTCCATAGCAACCATACTGGTTACCATAGCAACCGAATTGAGACATCTCTATTTCTGCTTTGGAAAATGAGAGAGACATGGGAGTTGGTCTAAATGACTTGTAGTAACACAGGGAACATTATATAATGTCACTGACCCCTCCATAGCAACCATACTGGTTACCATAGCAACCAAATTGACACATCTCTATCTCAGCTTAGGAAAATGAGAGAGACACTGGAGTTGGTCTAAATGACTTGTAGTCACACAGGGAACATTATATAATGTCACTGACCCCTCCATAGCAACCATACTGGTTACCATAGCAACCAAATTGGCATATCCCTATATCAGCTTTGGAAAATGCTAGAGACATGGGGGTTGTTTTGTTTCACTCATAGTGACACTGGGAACAATCTATTATGTAAATGACCTGTCCAGAGCGACCAGACTTTTTACCACAGCAACGCAATTGCCATATCTTTATCTTAGGTTAGGAAAATGCTAGACAGAATTTCAACTTACTCATATTATACCTTTCAGCTTCCACTTTCAACTTTTGACACTTTCAACTTTCAAAAGTTTCACCTTCAGCTTCCACTTTCTATTTTTAACACTTTCAACTTTACAATGCTTCAACTTTAAACTTTATACGTTTTCAACTTTAGAATGTTTCACCTTTCAGCCTCCACTTTTAACTTTTGATATTTTCAACTTTACAATGTTTCACCTTTCAGCTTCCACTTTCAACTTTTGACACTTTCAACTTTCTAATATTTTAACATTCAGCTTCCACTTTCAACTTTACATATTTCAACTTTACAATGTTTCAGCTTCAGCTTTCAAATTTTGACACTTCAAATTACAGTGTTTCACATTTTAGCTTCAACTTTCAACTTTTGACACTTTTAACTTTCTAATGTTTCACCGTTCAGCCAAGGAATTCAGCAATTTTAAGCATTCTCTTTCAGCTCTCTGCATTCACACGCATTTTCCGCTAGGAAATGCACTTTCTAGTTAGTGTGAATGCAGAGGCATTCACACTATTGTTATCCTACGTATTTATTAGTGTGAATGCAGAGGCATTCACACTATTGTTATCCTACGTATTTATTATTATTAGTGTGAATGCAGAGGCATTCACACTATTGTTATCCTACGTATTTATTATTATTATTATTATTCTCCCACTTTTCGACGGCTAACTACTTCCGCATACTTTAAGCTAGAAACACCATTCAAACATCAAAATGTTCAGCTTCTTTTGGAATAGATTGCTTGTATTTTTCTTATTAAAATGTTTTATACTTTTTATAAAATTCAACTTTATTTAAAATATTTTTCCCATTGAAATGAATGGGAAACACTTCAAATCTCTTTTAAATCTTCAGCTTTTTTCAACCTTCATAACTTCAGCATACTTTCAGCTAGAGCAATCATTCAACTTTTAAACAATTCAACACATTTTCAGCTTTTAAAAGATGTTTTCAGCTTTTTCATATCTTTTACAGATTTTTATAAATCACAGTTTAAGTTTAATGAAGAATTTGGATTTTGACCTAATTCTGCTCCACTCTAGCTTCCACTCTAATTCTTCACATCTCAAACTTCTTCATCAATTCCTCTCTCCTAAACTAAACTTTAACATTTATGCACAAAATTTATATTAAAGTAGTAGAGAAATTTGTCCTCTTTCCAAAGATGCAGTTGTTTCTTTTATATGACCTACAGTTTTTAAACTAGGTGGGCTAAACCTTAACGAGGGAAGCAAATTGCTCCATTAAGATCAATGTATTTCACCCAGAAAATAATGCTTGAAGGTTTTAAATTAAGGCTTTTTCTAACTCGCCATAACTAATAGAATTTTCCACATATCTTAAAAAAATGTTTACACCATAATCTTCATTGAGGCCTTCTGCTTCTCACAAAGAAAGAATCATCTCGATATGTCTTACGGTTCTTCTGTAATGTTTATTTGTTTGAGGCATGGTTAACATCTGAGAAATGTCTCCTCGATTCAAAAAGTGGCAGTTGGAGCCAGCTGGGCCTAATTTGAATACTGAAATTTGATTGGCTAAGGCTGCCCCATAGACTTAGAATGGGCCATAGAGATGCATTGCTCCCATTCATTTCAATGGGGCAATTGATTCCCATATGATCTTATTGTAAAAGTGCCTTTGTAATTGGTTCACAATGGAGAGTCATAGCAACATTAAGGATGCATATAACTAATCCAGCCAATCATTGCTTATGATTTAACATAATTCAACAAGCCACGCCCACTTTTCAACATCATTTTTGAATGTCAAATATCTTCTAAGTGGAACATCGTAGAGACATGGGAGTTGTTTTATATTGATCTAGGTTGAATGTAGATTAAACATGATGTCACCAACTCATCCATAGCAACCAAAATATTTACCATAGCAACCAAATTGACACTTCTCTATCTCAGCCTAGGAAAATGCCAGAGACACAGGAGTTGGTCTAATTGACTTGTAGTCACACAGGGAACATTATATAATGTCACTGACCCCTCCATAGCAACCATACTGGTTACCATAGCAACCAATTGACACATCTTCTATCTCAGTTTAGGAAAATGAGAGAGACACGGGAGTTGGTCTAAATGACTTGTAGTCACACAGGTAACATTATATACCGTCACATACCCCTCCATAGCAACCATTCTGGTTACCATAGCAACCAAATTAAGACATCTCTATCTCAGCTTAGGAAAATGAGAGAGAGACACGGGAGTTGGTCTAAATGACTTGTAGTCACACAGGGAACATTATATAATGTTACTGACCCTTCCATAGCAACCATACTGGTTACCCTAGCAACCAAATTGACACATCTCTATCTCAGCTTAGGAAAATGAGAGAGACACGGGAGTTGGTCTAAATGACTTGTAGTCACACAGGGAACATTATATAATGTCACTGACCCCTCCATAGCAACCATACTGGTTAACATAGCAACCAAATTTACACATCTCTATCTCAGCTTAGGAAAATGAGAGAGACACTGGAGTTGGTCTAAATGACTTGTAGTCACACAGGGAACATTATATGTCACTGACCCCTACATAGCAACCGTACTGGTTACCATAGCAACCAAATTGACACAGCTCTATCTCAGCTTAGGAAAATGAGAGAGACACAGGAGTTGGTCTGAATGACTTGAAGTCACACAGGGAACATTATATAATGTCACTGACCCCTCCATAGCAATCATAGTGGTTACCATAGCAACCAAAATGACACATCTCTATCTCAGCTTAGAAAATGAGAGAGACACTGGAGTGGTCTAAATGACTTGTAGTCACACAGGGAACATTATATAATGTCACTGACTCCTCCATAGCAACCATACTGGTTACCATAGCAACCAAAATGACACATCTCTATCTCAGCTTAGTAAAATGAGAGAGACACGGGAGTGGGTCTAAATGACTTGTAGTCACACAGGGAACATTATATAATGTCACTGACCCCTCCATAGCAACCATACTGGTTACCATAGCAACCAAATTGGCATATCCCTATTCAGCTTTGGAAAATGCTAGAGACATGGGGGTTGTTTTGTTTCACTCATAGTGACACTGGGAACAATCTAGTATGTAAATGACCTGTCCAGAGCGACCAGACTTTTTACCACAGCAACGCAATTGCCATATCTTTATCTTAGGTTAAGAAAATGCTAGACAGATTTTCAACTTACCTATATTATACCTTTCAGCTTCCACTTTCAACTTTTGACACTTTCAACTTTTGACACTTTCAACTTTTGACACTTTCAACTTTCTAATATTTTAACATTCAGCTTCCACTTTTAATTTTTAACACTTTCTACTTTCTATTTTTTCATCCTTCAGCATCCACTTTCAACTTTACATATTTCAAATTTACAATGTTTCAGCTTCAGCTTTCAGCTTTTGAAACTTTCTAATGTTTCACTCTTCAGCCAAGGAATTCAGCAATTTGAGCATTCCCTTTTCAGCTCTCTGCATTCACACGCATTTTCCGCTAGGAAATGCACTTTCTAGTTATTATTCTTATTCCCCCCTTTTTGTTGGAGCCTACTCCTTCCGCATACTTTGCTCTAGAAACACCATTCAAACGTCAAAACGTTCAGCTTTTTTTGCTTTAGGTTGCTTGTATTCAGCTTTTTGATATCTTTTATACTTTTTATAAAATTTAACTTTATTTAAAATATTTTTCCCATTGAAATGAATGGGACGACTCTTCAAATCTCTTTAAATCTTCAGCTTTTTTTCAAACTTCATAACTTCAGCATACTTTCAGCTAGAGCAATCATTCAAATTTTAAACAATTCAACACATTTTCAGCTTTTAAAATATGTTTTCAGCTTTTTCATATCTTTTACAGATTTTTATTAATCACAGTTTAAGTTTAATGAAGAATTTGGATTTTGACCTAATTCTGCTCCACTCTAGCTTCCACTCTAATTTTTCACATCTCAAACTTCTTCATCAATTCCTCTCTCCTAAACTAAACTTTACCCTTCATGCACAAAATTTATATTAAAGTAGTAGAGAAATTTGTCCTCTTTCCAAAGATGCAGTTGTTTCTTTCATATGACCTACGGTTTTTAAACTAGGAGTGCTAAACCTTAACGAGGGAAGCAAATTGCTCCATTAAGATCAATGCATTTCACCCAGAAATAATGCTTGAAGGTTTTAAATTAAGGCTTTTTCTAACTCGCCATAACTAATAGAATTTTCCACATATCTAAAAAAAAATTACACCATAATCTTCATTCAGGCCTTCTGCTTCTCACAAAGAAAGAATCATCTCGATATGTCTTACGGTTCTTCTGTAATGTTTATTTGTTTGAGGCATGGTGAAAATCTGAGAAAAGTCTCCTCGATTCGAAAAGTGGCAGTTGGAGGCAGCTGTTAATCAACTAATTTGAATAACGAAATTTGATTGGCTTGGCCTTCTCATAGACTCACAATGGGCCATAGAGATGCATTGCTGCCATTCATTTCAATGGGGCAATTGATCCCCATATGATCCTTTTGTAAAAGTGCTTTTGTAATTGGTTCACAATGGAGAGTCATAGCAACATTAAGGATGCATATAACTAATCCAGCCAATCAATGCTTATGATTTAGCATTAATTCAACAAGCCACGCCCACTTTTCAACATCATTTTTGAATGTCAAATATCTTCTAAGTGGAACATCGTAAAAACATGGGAGTTGTTTTATATTTATCTAAGTTGAATGTAGATTACAACATGATGTCAACAACTCATCCATAGCAACCAGATTAATTTCCATAGCAACCCAATTGACAAATCTTTATCTCAGCCCAGGAAAATGCTAGAGACACAGGAGTTGGTCTAATTGACTTATAGTCACACAGGGAACATTATATAATGTCACTGACCCCTCCATAGCAACCATACTGGTTACCATAGCAACCAAATTGACACATCTCTATCTCAGCTTAGGAAAAAGCTAGAGACACGGGAGTTGGTCTAAATGACTTGTAGTAACACAGGGAACACTATATAATGTCACTGACCCCTCCATAGCAACCATACTGGTTACCATAGCAACCAAATTGACACATATCTATCTCAGTTTAGGAAAATGAGAGAGACACGGGAGGTGGTCTAAATGACTTGTAGTCACACAGGGAACAATATATAATGTCACTTACCCCTCCATAGCAACCGTACTGGTTACCATAGCAACCAAATTGACACATCTCTATCTCAGCTTAGGAAAATGAGAGAGACACGGGAGTTAGTCTAAATGACTTGTAGTCACACAGGGAACATTATATAATGTCACTGACTCCTCCATAGCAACCATACTGGTTACCATAGCAACCAAAATGACACATCTCTATCTCAGCTTAGGAAAATGAGAGAGACACGGGAGTTGGTCTAAATGAATTGTAGTCACACAGGGAACATTATATAATGTCACTGACCCCTCCATAGCAACCATACTGGTTACCATAGCAACCGAATTGAGACATCTCTATTTCTGCTTTGGAAAATGAGAGAGACATGGGCGTTGGTCTAAATGACTTGTAGTAACACAGGGAACATTATATAATGTCACTGACCCCTCCATAGCAACCATACTGGTTACCATAGCAACCAAATTGACACATCTCTATCTCAGCTTAGGAAAATGGGAGAGACACTGGAGTGGGTCTAAATGACTTGTAGTCACACAGGGAACATTATATAATGTCACTGACTCCTCCATAGCAACCATACTGGTTACCATAGCAACCAAAATGACACATCTCTATCTCAGCTTAGGAAAATGCTAGAGACATGGGGGTTATTTTGTTTCACTCATAGTGACACTGGGAACAATCTATTATGTAAATGACCTGTCCAGAGCGACCAGACTTTTTACCACAGCAACGCAATTGCCATATCTTTATCTTAGGTTAGGAAAATGCTAGACAGAATTTCAACTTACTCATATTATACCTTTCAGCTTCCACTTTCAACTTTTGACACTTTCAACTTTCAAAAGTTTCACCTTCAGCTTCCACTTTCTATTTTTAACACTTTCAACTTTACAATGCTTCAACTTTAAACTTTATACGTTTTCAACTTTAGAATGTTTCACCTTTCAGCCTCCACTTTTAACTTTTGATATTTTCAACTTTACAATGTTTCACCTTTCAGCTTCCACTTTCAACTTTTGACACTTTCAACTTTCTAATATTTTAACATTCAGCTTCCACTTTCAACTTTACATATTTCAACTTTACAATGTTTCAGCTTCAGCTTTCAAATTTTGACACTTTTCAAATTACAGTGTTTCACATTTTAGCTTCAACTTTCAACTTTTGACACTTTTAACTTTCTAATGTTTCACCGTTCAGCCAAAGAATTCAGCAATTTTAAGCATTCTCTTTCAGCTCTCTGCATTCACACGCATTTTCCGCTAGGAAATGCACTTTCTAGTTTTTTTTATTCTTATTCCCCCCCCTTTTTCCGGAGCCTACTACTTCAGCATACTTTGCCCTAAAAACACCATTCAAACGTCAAAACGTACAGCTTTTTTTGCTCTATGTTGCTCGTATACAGCTTTTTGATATCTTTTATACTTTTTATAAAATTTAACTTTATTTAAAATATTTTCCCATTGAAATGAATGGGGAGACTCTTCAAATCTCTTTAAATCTTCAGCTTTTTTTCAAACTTCATAACTTCAGCATACTTTCAGCTAGAGCACTCATTCAAATTTTAAACAATTC
>SRMA01025295.1:0-57663 GCA_007224835.1 Danionella cerebrum
CATCTGCATCGAAAATCAGGACGATTTGTCCATAGACATAATAATCATCCGGCTCGAAGGACCACTTCCTCTTCATTTTGATTGAAACAAACCAAAAAACTACGCATTGAACTTGGTCCACTGTATATAAAGGTAGTGAAACAGCCATATACACTCACTGGCCACTTTATTAGGTACACCTGCCAATCACATGGCGGCACTTTCATTAACATATGTCAAACATATTTAAAAGGAACCCAACTCTTCACTTGTTTCACTGGTTTTGTTTTTGATGTGCAGTGGATTCTAGGAATGGCTTTCTTCCTCTTTCCCTGGGCGTCTGCTCCTTTGAGGAGCTGCTATCTTCCTCTGCACGTCTTCTTCGGCCTGCTGCTTCTGGCCATGTCAGTGGCCTCCTGTCTGCTGGGAATCATAGAGAAACTGCTCTTCAGCATCACGTAAGGAACAGTGTGAGCACCTAATCATTCATAGAGTCAGCTGATGCCCATCCCTGCTCGCGTTCCACAAGTGCATTAGAGAGGCACAAACTGTAAAAAAAACCCAGTGAGGATTTTAACCAGGAGACTCTTGCTGTGATCAAATTAAAGGATTTAAAACAATGATTACTTGCCTCTAATCTGACGTAAAAACAGTGAGTCAGAAGAAAGCAGTGAGTCACGCTCAAGTGAGTCAGAGAAGATGATTATTATTGATGCACACGCGGCTTCATTTCTGATCATAGATAATCAAATAATAGATTATAAAACCTGTCTGAATTTACTTGCAAAAAGATCTGAACTCAAACACCCAGAGAGCAGCCAAAGAGCTTTAATGAAACAAAAAGAACGATTCACCCATCTCCCTCTGAAATTATAAGTAGCATGTTTCCATTTTTACATCTTCAGCAAAAGCTTTTTAGCATAGCTTAGCATACATCATTGGATCAGAAAAAGCTCGTTAACGCTGGAGACCAGACCCCTATCCGGTTGTAAACAAAGGATAATGTAGTATATACATCCCATCTGAAAAAAAAACACTTATTATTTCAGGGGTTGATTCCTTAATTTAAATAACGGGGTCTCTTTTAACCGACCACGATTTGTAAAGTTGAAGTTGGTAGTTCTTTAACCTGTAACTTTATTCCCAGGTCAACTTACTCAGAGTTTACCTCCGAGGGAATCCTGGCCAACGTCTTAGGTTTGCTGCTGGTGGCTTTTGGCGTCACGGTTGGCTACGTGGTGACGAAAGAAGATTTTAGGCGACCACCGAATCCTGAGGAGGAGGCTCTGTCGGTGCACTTTAAGACCTTGTCAGAAGAAGAAATCCCAAGTTCTCCATGACGTTAAAACATTTGAAATCACTGCTCTTCTAACCAGTAGCAAATTTTATCGATCGCTAGCGCTTTCAACTAATTTACTTCGACAATTCCTCATTTAAAAAACAGGCTTATAGAAATGTTTAACACTGGTAACTAACCTGAAGGAATTATTAGAAGTCACTGTTTTTTTTTCTTTCATATCCATGGAGCCAAACATCTGAGCTGAAAAAAGCAAATGCACAGACTGCAGGGGTTTATGTCCTAGCCATTTTCTCATAAAACAAATAATATGTGACCACTATCGGCAACAGATGAAGCTTTGAGTCTGTCTCTTTATAACTTCCACATTTGTTACCAAACTATATTGAACATATTGGACTGCTGTTCTCTGGACTGCACCCCTTGTTGCTTATTTTCCCGAGCCTGCCTTGGCATTGTGAATGTAGCCATTTTAAAATCACCAAGGGTCTATGATTGCACGTATTGGCAATTTTGGGTCATTTTTAATTTTTTAAGTACCAATAAATGTCAGCTTAAGCTCCCCTAAAAGTTTAAACAACAGCTTACTAGTTTTTATTTATAATATTAATTAAAGCTGGCTATTATTGTGTGTATTTGCTAGAGTAGAAAGCAGAGCACATCCCTCAATTGGTATTTTACACATTGTGGTGATCCTGTGAGAATTGGAGGATGAGCTTTTTTTCAAAATAACAACTTCAGGGTAACTAAGCTTTATTGACTCCATTTGTAACTCAGACAGTAATACATATTGATTTTGCATCATAGTCCCCTGCCAGTTGTCTATTTGCATCTAAAACAAGCAGGATTTGTGCATCGACATCATGTCATCATCCGGCTCGAAGGACCGCTTTTCTTTTGTTTGTTTTTGATAATAATTTGCTATCTGAAAGTAAACGCAAAACAAACAAAAACTGCATTGGTCTTGGTTTCAATGTCTTGTTAGCTACTGAAAAATCCCTAAAAGATTTGAGAGCAAAAACAGATGCACTAGGATTATTTGTAAAAATAAGATCGCTTAAGTAGCAAACAAAAGCCGTAATGTATGACAACAAACATCACGCTGTACTATTTCAAACATATTTATTTTATATTAACTAAATTATAATTTATTTTAAACATCTATCCAGCTAAATGAGCATTTTGCCACTTTTTAGTTTCAGTGCTGCCAACATTCTGTATTCCACGTGCTCATAGTGCCTGTGAAACATGGCCAATGAAATGCTCTCCATAATAAATGAATGAATGAGAAAGAAGTTTGTTTTTCTTTGAAGTGTTATTCCATTTAAATAAGTTTTCCTCACACATACAGATGATTGTACAGTCACACCTTGCAACTGGATAAAATCTCATTACCATTTCAGAATCTGTTTCCCAATCACTGCACACATTTATAGACAATTTACAGTATCCAAAACCAAAATAGGAACAAAAATTACATACCCAAACGTCATCAGTTCTTTTTTTGTATATTCAGGGAAAGAAGTACATTGTTCCGCAGTCGTGTCCCTCATAAACCCACACATACAGTATACACACACTCAGGTTTGTGTGTTAGCAGAGCATGCATTCTAGTTAAGCACATAATATACAGCTATGTACATTTTGGTCATACAAAAAGAAACACACAATTAAATACAAAGACTGTTGTACAGTAAGCGGTTCTCCAGGTCAGCTCTGAGTGCACCCCATTATTTTGTAAAAAGAGAAAAAGTAAAACAGTGCAAAAAGACCTGCTCTTTTTCAGCATTGGTTACCAAAGCCAGACGTAGAAAGGATAATCTGACGTCCAATAAAAACAAAAAAAAACATCTAACCCCATTGTAGAATTGTAGTTCCACGAGTGACATTTTCTTTCACGTGTGAAAGCAAGTGCTCACAGTTTAAAATGAGGATTACTGATAAAAATGAACATTAAACCTCTGTAAAAAAGAAGATGAACCGTCTTGGAAATTCACAACGGATGGGCCCGCGAATAATGTAATGTTTCTTTCAACAGTATGAGACAAAATTACTAGAAAAAAATATGAATGCGAATAAATGAGGCTCCGTAGAGGTGGGGGGTACTGTTGGGGTTTTGCTGGTCATCGATAAGCCTGAAGGTTTTCAGAAGAGCCTGTCTTTCCAGTTGAACAGGCTATCGATGGATTTGCAATCAGAACATTTGTTGGTAACCTGTCCCCAACACCCCCGCCCCCATTTGAAACGATCTGTTGGTCATATTACATTGTAATAAATAATTTTTGGGAAGTTGTCTGATCCTTTTTTCAGACATTTTCTTATTATTCTGGCACTCGCTATTAAAATAACCATTAAATAAATGGACCAGGCAATATTCCAATACACACTTCCCCTTGTCTAGTTATAAAAAAAGGGAGCCATCTTGTGTATCTTTCTAACTAGTTGACAAAAACGCAACAAAAACATTGCTGAATGCATGAACAAATCTATAGCATTGAAATGTATATATCTGTTTACGAAAACATAACTTAAAGTGTTAAATATATATACTTTTTTTGTTTTAGTGATATTGAATATTGTAAGATACATTTGTACTGGAGACACAGCAGGATTCTCTTGTGGTATAACTGGTCTGAGTGGACACATCAGGGAAATCTGCTCCAAGGGAACAAAGATCTCCAGAAGGTACAGGAAAGCAGTTGTCTTACAGCAGATACACAGGCCTACTTTCACTCCAATTGCTCTTGGAACGTCCTCTTTTGTCCAGAGTAAATACAGACTCATGCACACTCGGTCAGTGGAATTCACCTCGGCAGGTCCATAACTGTATGAACGGGAGGTGGGATATAAAATAAAGAGATGGTCAACATAGATATTCCTCTTATAAATCTTGCATGTTAACTCTTTGTTCTTATACATTAGACTCAACAAAGGGCCTCTTTGGTTTAATGGGTGAAGTTGGGCCTTGTCTTTCGCTTCGAGACATCTGCCTATACTCATTGTCCTGGTAAGCTTGCGAGACTGGCAGAGTCCGGGCCATTTTCACATCTGGGTATGTAGGAACCTGGCTAACTCGGCCCATAGCGTCTGCCCGGTCCCGTGTTGCACGAGGAGGGTTGGTAAAGAAGTCGTCATCCATGAGGTGGCCGTTGTGGGCGTTGTTTGTGCGGTTGTAGTAAGCGATATTACTGAGGGGTGCCGTCTGCTGCCCATAACTAGCATTGCTAGGGGAAGTTGCAGGACTGTTCACCACTGTATCCAGTGAAGAAACAGTCCAGGGTCGAGAGCCCGAGGAGGAGGACGCAAGGGAAGGCGGCTGCGGAATGTACTGGTGAGTCCGTGCTGTCTTGTCAATGATGCCCATGAAAGGCGTAGTGCGGGAGCGGAGGGCCTCTCCTGGATATGTTCCACCGACCACCCGAAAGTCATTGGTTTGGGGGGGTGACACTGGCGAAAGGTCATCATGGTAGCCAGCTTCATAGGAGATTTTCAGAGGGATTTCCATTTGTTGTGGAGAAGTCGTTGCTCTGAACCCCGGACCCAAATTAGCGGCAGAACCCGGCCCCAAACTAGTGCTAGAAGGCGAAAACCGTAGGCCAGTACTATGGGAATGAATCAGGGGTCGTGGAGGTGGGGGGTGCTGTTTGGTTTCTGCACTGTTGGCACTAACTGGTCGTCGATGAGCCTGAAGGTTTTCCGAAGAGCCTAACGTCACCTGTCTTTCCAATTCATGGGGAGAAACCGGATAGTAGGCTGTTGACTGACTTCGGCTGATTTGTGGTGCCTGAGCATAGCGGACGCCCCCAGGACTGGGTCTGTAGGCAGAAGATGGTCTCGGAGGGAGCTCATCCTCCACAAGGCTTGGATCCATGCTCATGGCACGCTGGTACAAGACTCCTGCGCTCAGACTGCCCTGAGGTTGAAGTGAGGAAGAGTAGCCTGCATCTCTAAGTTCTTCCATGTCTCCTGGGATACGGGCACTCATGGAGTGAGCGATCTGACTGTAAGCACTACTGCCCAGAACGGCGCTGGAGTGTACAGCTGTGCTGGGCTGGTTGGTGCGGACGATCTGTGCTTTAGCAGGCTGGAGCCACTGGCTCTGTTGGGTTGGCTGGGAAGCCTGTTGAGAAAAATGGAAAGATTGTTGGCTGCTCATTTTTGACAAAGGGGACTTGGGACGACCTGCCAGCTGATCCTGCTGGTAACGACCTGCAGAGGCAGATTGAGGACGGTACATAGCAGCTCCCTCAGAAGTAGGGCTGGCACGGTACTGTGGTCCACGGCGTAAGGGTGATTGAGGAGGGCTGAAGTGGTAGGAGGCTTGGTGAGGGGGGCTCGGTCGAAAGTGGGAGCTCTGATGTGTTGGGGAGAGCGATGGGGAACTGGATTGGTAACCTTGTCGTGTCGGAGAAGACATGGATGAGGGACTCGGGCGAATGTCATACGCCTGGTTTAAGTATGGAGAATCGTGATGGCTTGGAGATGGAGGCAAGTTCTGAATAACCGGGAGACCTGAAAGCATACTGTGGGGCTCGGCAGGAACAACAAGCGGTAATCCATCCAGATCACGCTCGAGGTAATCTTCATCCTCCTCAAACAAGTCCTGGACAGGATCCATGTCTGAAATATGGGGTTCCATTGGAGGGGGCGGGGCTTGCTCTTGGGGAGGGGAAGGAGGCGGATCCAGCTCCTGTTGTTCAACCTGACGACACTCTTCTTCCACACGCTGCAGCAGGCGCTGGATCTCACGGTTATTGGGACACAGATGCACAGCTTCACTCAGGTCCTCCAGGGCTGCGTGGAATTGCCTATGGTGATGCAGAGAGAGAATGAGAGAGCGGCCAGGTGGAGAGTGGCAGAAAGAAAGACAGTGAGGAAAGAAGAAAGATGCTTGTCTGAGAACAATTTTCGAATGTTTTTTTATTCGATTCACTGCAAACCAAGTGCTGAAAAATGTTGTGGAAACCGCCTCACAAGATTTCAGTTGGTAAATCCCACTATTTAAGTTCTTGAAAATGTAATCGGTTTACACAAACGTGTTGAGTACTGTGACCTTTTGGGATTAATAAGGTGATTATTACTTAAATCCTTCAACTTTTATTGGTTGAACAGTCATCCTCTTAATAAAACCAATAACCAATAAGTTGTAATGATTTAATCACCAAAACTCAACATTTTAAGGCAATCCACTGCTATTCTAGGTTTGCCAACTCAATTTTTTCAAAAACATTCAAAGATGTTTGGGCTGGACCTAAAAGCTGCAGAAGGTCGTGTTGAAATTGTTAAACGCTAATCTAAAATATTAAAAGCACTCTAAAAATAAACGTGAATTAAATAATCTCCATCTTTTTCTTGATTTGAGCTTATCAATCAACCCGTAGACAAAAGCAACAACAAAAAAAACCTGCATTGAGAGATTTACCGAAAGAAGTGGTGAGATGAAAAGGAATAAAACATGAAGGATGGGCTTTCTGTGGAAAAACAATCTGATTGTTCAACACAAAATGAAGAATGAGGATCAGCTCCGCTCCTGATGTTTTCATCTCCTTCAGCCAAGGCTGACTTCAATCTTAGAGATCTAACAGCTCGCACCAATCAAAGGCTCCGGTTTGGCAGGTTTGGCTTTCACCAGTCACAATGTGTTTTAAAGGCTGTCCTGCCTGTTTGTTGCTATGGTTACCTGCTGCTGCGCTTGGCACGGGCTCGTGCGTAATAGGCTTCATAGGATTTGGGTTTCAACTCTAGCGCCTTGGAGGCAAACTCCTCCGCCATCCCAAAGTCCTGCAAGCAACAACAGGACCAACAGTCATACACTGAGCCGTACATGGGGTCAGAGGGAGGACACACAGTGACAGCATCCACACACACTCATATTGAAATGAAGACGTGAACACTGATTATTCAGTAAAAATAAACACAAAAATACATATATTGGGATCACAATGTGTGCAAATATGATCAAGACGTAGACGGAAATGCTTCGAGACACTTAAAAATGTGCAGACAAACAGATGGACACTGGGAAGATGCTGTATGACTGCTCCAACCACTTCCTGTACTAAACCTAACACTTTCAGCAGGCCCACAAGTCAAGAAAACCAGATAAACCAACAAATCCAGCGTACATGAGGGCATGATGGGAAGAAAACCTACGCAATGAGCAAAGAGGGTAGTGAGATTTCGTCTCCTATTGCTCACTCTTGTATTCCTCAAAGGTGAGAAGACGATGAGAAAAAATGTAGGTATAGATGAGAAAAAATGGGAAGATCCCTAAAAAGGTAGTTATATTCCGACCATTCCAGAACTCAAGCATTATCGACGCTATTTTGCCACTAGAGGCCACAGTTGCAGAACAAACAGGCACCATTGTTTACGTGACCTAAATGGCATCCCCAAGAATCTGTGATCTGGCTTAGTCAATGTCCAGCGGGTCAAGGTACCAAAACTGTAGGAAATTCAGTTTCGAAAACCAGGAGATTTTGGGCTGAACAAGTTTAATGTTGAAAGATGCAGTCATCAAAAAATTCTTTCTCTTCTGAAAAGGCGGGGTCAAAGCACATAATGATCAGATAACAAGACTGTACATCAAATATTTATTCAGCGATGTGTCTCATGTACCAAATACAAAGTTAAACATGGAACTTTTGCCCGGGGAAAAGGGGAGTTATCTGTGAATAAACCAGGGTTCTGCCTCGAGACCAAGTTTTCGAGATCTCAGCATTGCAGGTGAAGACGTGGAGACACGTGCTCCAGTTTCAGAAATGTGATGGTTTATTCAGGTCTCAAGGTCTCAAGAATGTTGCATCAGGCTCATGTTTGGTCATTCATAAATCAAACAATGCTTTTCTTAGAAACTTATGTCCTTTCTCATGGTGCGTTTCAAAAAGTGATCACAGGCATTACTATACGATAGAGGATAAACTGATGGATATAGAGAATTCCATTATTCATTATACTAAACATCAGGGTTTGATGTCCACAGGTGGGGGTTCTGGTTATAGCCACAAGACGTCTGGGATTTGTTCGAGAACACTGACTCCAAACCCAGACTGCCATGGGTTAATAACTTCGGTTTCCATTTGCTGTCTCTAATAAGAATATTCAGACACATTCAGATTCAAGGTGTCATGTGACGCATCGTTGCAGGTTAGAGTTCAATCCAGAGTCACCACCCTGTTTAGGAATAACTGAGAGAACAAATAGTGAAATGTTCAAAGCTTTGGTTTCATTAGAAAGTGTTGCACAGAGACAGAGGGAGAGGGTTCTGTCAGAGCCTGAGACTCACGTTCATCTTCCTCCGGCAGCGAGACAGGTTCAGCAGCAGAGACACTTTGAGCTCCCGGAAGGTCTTCAGCTCGTCTGTGAAACCCTCTCGGGGAAACTTCTTCAGGGCGTACTGGTACCTCTGGGCAGCTTCTTTCACCTTCCCTTTCTGGATCGACAAAACAGTTTACATTTCAATTGATGCATTATATTAAAGCAATACGGCGACATGTTGGGGTCGAGAGACGGGCTCAAACTAAAGGCTGATTTTTATTAAAGGACATTGTTTTAGAGTCAAGAGAAGTGTCCGACAAGAGAATGAACCCTTCACAGCAAATTCAGTGCAGCTTATCGAGGGCCAGGATGTGGAGGAGCAGGTTAACCTCATCCTGCTCATCTTGGGATAAACTGAGGAATTCCCAGATCAGCCGGCACACATAGTTCTCCAGCATCTTCTAGGTTTTCCCTGGAGCCTCTTTCCAGATGGACATGCTCGGAAACTGGATCTGAGACAGATGCCTGAGCTCTTCACCCAATCTCTAAAGGAGTGGGATCCCTGCACCGGAAGCTCTTTTTGGGTACAAAAAATGTAACAGTTTCCATTTTTGGAGATAATTTCTTAACTTGGTGCTCCAGGACTGTGTTGGATTTCTGAGCTCAGTGATTAGTTACCGGTACTTAGTTTCGGTCCTGTGTGGAGCTATGATTGGCACGTGTGGACTTAAATGGGATTCTGAATTTAAAGCTCACACACCTTGTAGAAGCCGTCTCCTTCCTCGATGAGTTTGCTGAGCAGAACGATCATGATATCAGGCTTGGATGTGGCCATCGCCCATGTAGCCGGACCTGAGCAGAGGAAATAAACAAAGAGTCTTCAAAACAGAGGCTCAAACTAGCCGAGCGACACACCGAATGGAAGGTTTCCAGAACAACTTGCTTGAAAGGGAGAAAAGTTGGATTTCATAAAATAATAAATAAATAAAGCCACTGCAAACACAAAACGAAAACACAAATTGCCAGCTGCTGGTTTCAAACTGAAATACACTGGCTGGAAAAACATCGAGATGTTTATAATGGTCTGCACATACTGGCAATAACAATTCTGTGAACATACCTCCAAACATCAGCGTACAGTTTGGGTACTCCTGTATATTTTCAAGATTTTCCTTTATAAATCATTGTTTGTCTGCGTAAGAAATGTTACTGTTTTCTTGCAAAACAAGTGTTTTTCTTGGAATATAAATATCTCTATTTTAGTTTTATCCACAGCACCTTATTCCAAAACGAAGCTAAGCCAGACACAGCTTGACATCGTTTGTGACGTGTGCTGAGAAAAAACTTTTCCTGCATTACATTACAGCTGAACGACGCACAATGATGCCATCTGATGCAAGATGATGTCGTAGGTCTTTGGAGCTGGTCTGTGGGTTGTCCGTGACTGTTTTCACCATCTCTGCTCATCTGCCACTATCTAGAACTGTGCTTCAGGTCTTCCAAGTCTGTTTATCGTTGAAACCAAGAGCTTAAATCTCTGAGAGAGCTTTCTTATCCAGACAAATAACGTTTATTAAAGGAAAATCATGAGCATTTACAGGGGTGCCTAAACTTTTGCATACCACTGCAAATATTCTGCAGCCTCATGCAAAAATGCAAGACGAGCCATGCGAGGAAAGAACAGACAAAACCAAATCAGCATTTGCAGCAATTCCACCTGAGTTGTGTTTGTTCAGAATAGATCACACACTCAAACACAAACAGAGCCAGGAAATGGAGAGTAGAGCACACGGCTAACAAGGAGGGACACAGAGGCGTGCGCACAAAGCCCTGCGTTTTACCTCGGGCACGGGTGGGGAGAGTCTGACATCCTGGTTACGAGGACAGAAGAGGTGAGGGGTCACGAGGGGAAGGGGACAGGGAAAGCATCATGGGAAGGGTGTCCATATCAGACAGGTTTAGCAAAGGATTATGAAGACAGGGAAGAAAGACAGAGATTGATGGCGGTCAGAAGACATGGGGTGAGGGAAGGAAGAAGGAAATCAGCCGTGAGAAGCCATGGCAAGCAGCAAAGTTAGCAAAAGCAACACGGCCATCCTGACGAGCAGTTCAGTAGGATGACAGGAAACGTACGACCATCTCATAGACTGAATATAAGCATCATTTTAGATTTTTTTGTTCATGTAGGAAAAGTATCTGAACTGAAACAATGACACAGTGTTTGTTTGTTTTTTCCAAAGTACCTCTTACTTCACAGAGTTGAAGATCATGTCCACATGAACACGAAAACCGTGTTTTTCTCACGCCGTGTAGAAAACAAAACATACTCTTTTTCAAAAAACACTATGTCCACATGGAAAGGCAAAAAATGGCCTATATACCAAAGACTATGCCAAACCAACAGGTGGCAGTCAAACTAATATCAGCAAAGCGGAACCCGTCAAACTGGTTGAAGTTAATGGCAAATGTGTTATTGACTGTGACTGTTTGGGGATCTGTAAGTAATCCTCTAAGCCATTATTGCTCACTTCAGGCGAAAGGCAGGGGAAGTCCCTCGACAGGGTCTCCAGTCCATCCCAGAGCAACACAGACATTCACAACTGATTGGAATTTAGAGAATTCAATGAATCTGACACATTTTTAGTCTTGTGGAGGAAACCAGAGAACCGCACTTATTGAAGATTTCATTTGTTAAATTGACTTCTTATTTCTTTGATAGAGGCGTATTTACCTGTAGTCGATTTTGTTCTTTCCCACCACCGAGAATAAAAGTCTGACCTCAACGGTTGCATATTTCTTTTTTTGAATAATTGGACAGTTCTTACGTTTTCTAGCCCAAAGGCCTTTTCAAAGTTAAATCGCAAAGTTCTTTTAACTTTGGTGAATGAGTTTCAATGTTTCTCCAAAAAGCAGGAAGTTGTCATAACTCATCCATACACGGTCTGATCGGTGCCAATTCTACCTCCTTTGTTAACATTCCATGTATGAAACGATCTAGATATAAACTCCCAGATATAGTGCCACCAGGTGGCCAGGTGGAAAAATAACATTTAAGATCGATTTTGTGCTTCTTTCGGCTATTTTGACATGCGTGACAAGAAAATTGTCAAAACAATAAAAAAAATTGTCTACATTTAAGGTAGAAAAGTTAGTGGAACTCATACAAACAGTACTTGAGCAGGAGAAGAACCTCATCATCAGGTATCTTACCTATCTTTGCCCCTTTTTTGAGCAACGCCACCACCACCGAAGTATTCCTGCATCCAACGGCACGATCCAGAGGACGCATTCCACTATAGTCCACATGCTCGATCATCGCTCCATGATCCACCAGGTACTGCACCTGCAGCCGTAGCAAAGATCCCAGTTTAACTGAGCACACTTTTATAGAAGCTAGAACTACTTTATATATCAGTCGACAGAAACAAAACCAACCACTTCAGAATCTCCGTAAAAAGCAGCGAGATCAAGTGGAGTGCGCCCGCTCTTGTCTGCATGGGCTGTGGCTGCACCTCGCTCCACTAGAGCACGAACCAATGGGAGATGACCTTTGAGACACGCCCAGCTCAGTGCGGTCAGCCCCTCCTTGTCCATCAAAGCCAGCGAGGCACCTGTGGAGGAAGTAAGGAATACAGAGGTTGAAAAAGAGAGGATAGCCGCAAGTGGCACATAAGAACTTCCAATCCAGTGGTACCTTGAACCAGGAGGAACTCGGCTGTATCCAAGTGTCCCTCGGATGCGGCCATCATCAGAGGCGTTCGCCCCTGTTTATCAGGCATGTTCAAATCAGCTCCATGGTTCAGCAGCAGGTCAACAATCTGCCGAACACATGCGGACATCTCAGATCGAGAAAGTCATTAAATGCAATCTTTCAGCCGAAAGGAATTCTAACCTGCCAGTGTCCCTGACGGACAGCGCTGAAGAAGGGCACGATGCCCCTCCGGTTGGGCTGAGCCACAGCGGCACCTTGCTCCAAGAGAAGACGACACACCTCCAGTTTACCCCGCCCTGCTGCTGCCGTCAGAGCTGAGATAGCAATAGAATGAGAGTTTGAGTAATTTCAGCAGCCACATATGAAGTTACGAAAGGATAATAACCAGCCGATATATCGGTGCCGATAAATGTAATCACATTTGCCTGCATCAGGACATCCATTCTATGCCAAGGTCTCTTTTGGTAGAGGGAGCATTTCGCACTTCAAAACACTTCCGATACCACAAACAACATTTCATGAGTTTGCAAAAATGTCTGAAGACCTGTTTAGTTCGATCGAATCGAATCAAAGAGTTCGCTTTGCCAGCAGTAACTGGACTCTAGATCAGAACAAAGTCGGACTAAAAAACTGTCAAAAGACCTGTTCAAGGAGGTGGTCTTGGTCAGGTTCCAAACAAGCTCTAGAACTGTTGAGAAGGAACTACGGATCCAAACTACCAAATTACTAGAGGTGTGAACGCACCCCAAATATAACAACACAAGCTGTCCAAAAGGGTCCATGGCAAAGATAGAGGAGCTGGTAAACACTAGAGACTGGATTGATTTTTTAGTCCCACTCCTGCTGAAATCCGTCCCAGTACCACAAAAACCAATGGATTTTTTTTCCTCCCGCTCCGGAATACAGTTTTGAAGTTGAGAGATCAGCATCGATAGATCAATGAAGCACTAATGGCAGGTTTTACCTGTTTCGCCCCATAATGTGTCAAAGTTGTTTATTTGTGCTCTCTCCACTTCTTCCTCATCCTTCTCTGGCAGGTCCAGTAGATAAGAGACGATCTGTAAGAATCATCAATAATAGGTCAGCAACGATTAAACCGTGAAATAAAAAGAACAAACAGACGCTTACCTCTGTAAAGCCCATGCTCGCAGCTGCTATGAGGGCCTGTTGAACTGCATGACTCTTGCTGAACGATCCGTTCTGGAGCCCCTCAGGGTTCCACTCACACTGCACCAGATACTTCACCACCTCTAGATGGCCTCGCAGGGCAGCATGCACCAGTGCACACTGACCGTTCTTGTCCAGATGATCCACCTGATCCCAAAGTGAAGGAGAAAGAAATGAAACACGGAATGGAAAATCTCTCTCCAAATATTTTCATCTGGAGACGTCTCGGCAGACCTTGGCTTTCTTGCTGCAAAGGGCAGTGATGATGGGCAGATGACCCGAAGCAGCTGCGTAGACTAAGGGTGTGAGTCCACTTTCGGAAACTCCTTCCACATCTGCCCCAAACTCCAACAGCAGCGCTACGGTCTCCAGGTAACCCAGGTGGGAGTGAACACACAGGATGGGGGCGTTGTTCAACACCTCTGTCCGATAGTTCACGTTAGCTCCACCCATAATCAGCAGACGAGACACCTGGAGGAAAACACAAGGGGAGGAGTCTTAGGGATTCGTTTAAATGACCACAACAGCCCAGAACACCTTTTCTGAGATGGTAACATGCGTGCGTTGGTCTCTATCTGCTGAAGACTGGAACCATTTATGAAAGGCAGCAAATCGATTAACAGTCGACAAAAGAAAATGACCTTGATAATGTTTGCTGACTGTGATCATTTCAGTTGGAAGCAGACGAAAATTATGCACTGCTATTATGAGACCACATAATCTGCAGCTGTTTGATTGTGCTCTAACTGTTAACAATGATCACCAGAGGCAGTAGTGAGTTGAGAAAGATCTGGGCAATGCTGTGTTTCTAAAAACAAGCTATAGTTATCTAAAGTATTTTTTAAGATAAGGAAGCTGATTTGCACAACACCTAGCATGGAAATAGCAACCATTCTTCCAAATTTGCCCCCCCCCCTCCCCTTCCCCCAAAATAATGCAAACTTCTTTTCCAGCACAGTTTTCTGCAGTTTTACTTTCTCTCTGTATTTTTTTTTTTTGTAAATTCATGTTGTAAATGAATATAAATATAAAAAGTTAGTAAGATTGTAAGGACATCAAACAAACAACAAATGAATAACGTGTTTTTGTACAGAAGATAGTCAGCTTTCAATACCTTGATGTTGGGAGTGTAGAGGTTTCTCAAAGACGCCAATGCCGTAGAGAGCCCCTCTGTGCTGTAGAACACCCACAACCCCTGCAGAACCGACGAGGAAACCCTGACCTTCTTGCTCAGACCCTGCAACCAACAGACGGTTTGGTCTCGCGACGTAATGAACACTTTCTTCCAAAAAAACAAGGGGTTCTACTTCCACAAACCTTAAAGATGTGAGCTTTGAGAACGTGGTGGCCGAGTTCAAGGGTCTGCTGCCTGTTCAGCTTGGTGTCCTGCCGCGAGAGCCAGAACGCAAGCAGGGTGTGGCCGCTCCTAAATGCAGCACGTGAGGGGATTTAGTCTCAGGTGTCGTCCCTTTTTTTTTTACAAATCTAGAAACCTTTTCTTACCTGGGGTCACAGAGGAACTTGGTCTTCTCGCCCTCCTCTCTCCAGATGAGCCACTCTCTGAACGAGGGGTGGATGAACATACGCGTCCCGTCACGTCTTTTAATCAGAAATGGTGAAAGCATTTCCGTTCTCTGCTGGAAATCCTCCCAGTCCATGGCTGCTCCTCGCACCACGCCTGCGTTCACAGCGCCGTACGCCTGCTCATCGGTTAACGGATGCAGAGAAGCAACGGCAACATTCAGCAGTGGAAGAACGCGCTCAAACGATGACTGGGTGGGGAAGCGCATGTTCAGCTGCAACAGGTAGATCTCAGCCAGATTCACCGGAACCACCTGAACATCGACATCAGCGTTTAGAAGAGAACTGGACATTCCTCCACTGAAGCATTACAGATGAGGATCATACTGACCTTGTAGCTTGAGCTCTTGAGCACGAGGTAGCCCTTCTGGATGAGGTCCAGCGTAAGCTTCAGGTAGAGGAAGGACCCCCGGCTCAGGCTCTTCAGGTGAGCACTCAGTTTGCTGAAGGCGGTGTTGTCCAGTTTGCCGTTGAGAGCCACGTTGTTCTGGATCTCCTGGCTGGCGTGAAGCCGCTGGAGGATGTAGCCCTGCAGGTCCGAGTCTATGGCGTCACTCTCTTCCAGGCCGTCCAGAGAAATACGGTGGAACGGCAACGGCCGAGTCACATCCTGAGAGAAATACATCGGTTAGGGAGAACTGGATGAGGTACGGATGGGAGAGTGACCAGATCTGAAGTGAACCTGCAGTGTGGTTCGGACGGTGACCAGCAGCTTGAGCCAGGGAGGAAAGCGTTCGATGGTTTTGCACAGGAAGGAAACGATGGTCTCGCCGTAATCCGGCTTGTGGAACTCTGCCTCATTCAAGCCGTCGATCAAGACGATGAGATTCTCCTCGCTCGCGACCTTCCCCTCTGCGCAGATCACACAGTTTCATCATGATTGGGAGACTCTGAATACGTGCATCTGAATGAGATTGCCTCAATCCTACCTCGATGCAGAACATCCAGGGGCTCCAGCACACCCCTTCGGAGGGCGCCGAACGGGTCCTGGACGCAAGAGCGGAGGCTCAGAGTGCTTTGCAGTTGAGGCTGGCACAGGAGAAGATCTCTGTAGGCCTGCATCTGAGGAGCCCTGCACAAGAGCGCAGCCACATTGTGCACAAACTCCGGGACGAGGCACGTGTACGCGTTATCAGACTGACAGTAGTGATACGCCACCACCTGCGGCAGAAGGAAAAGCAATCTGTTCAATACAGAGACCTCTGTGATTCATAAATGGTTCCTTTAGAAAACTCTGCACAACGTGTAGCCAATCAGCAGAAAGGGGCGTGTGCTTGCTCGATCAAGGCGTTACCAACTGATTATTAAATGAATCAATGACACTCTTCTGTTTTTATCTGCGTTATTTCAGTCTTTAATGGTGCTGCAGATAACACCAGGTTGTGCATCAAGAGCTCAGTCATAGCGTTACAGTTTAGAGGAGCCCCCCCACGACCGGATACGAGGGTTTCCAAACGATTATGTGACGGGGCACATGTAAACAAGACAACTGGAGTGATAAGAAATCAACGGTTGATGGTCTTGGCACCTGAGCAGCTATTCTCCGGAGCGTCTCTTCCTGGCGTCTCCTCATCTCTGGGGTTCCTGGGCAGCTGCTTCCTCCCACTAGAGTTCCATGAGCTGAGGGAGGCTGACTCAAAGGCAGCGTGTCGCCATCTGTTGGACAAAGAGGTCATCACAATGAAATCTCTCTCAGGAAACAAAATTAAACAAAAGCGACAGACTTTCAGAAGAGGACGCGGCAGCTTATCACAGGATTTAAAACCCTTTTCATTTGGACATCAATTAATCCTCAAAAACATGATGTTTTATCAGAAAAGTGCCTCTTTTACACCAATCCAGAAGTGGTCCTCGCAAAAGAGTTGAAGCCAAAAAACCTAACATCTGCACAAAACTGGGTGCGGAAAAATGGCAGCAGTTGCTGTGGACTGATGAGTCACATTTTGAAAGTGAAGCAATGTGCAGGCAACCGTGAAGCATGGTGGAGGTTCTGGGCTGAACTTCTGCAAATGGTGCTGGAGATTTGCTCAGGAATAATGCTTACAAATACAGACAGATACTTATCCATCATGCAATAGCACCAGGGAGGCGTATGATTGGCCCCAGGTTTATTCTGCAGCAGGACAATGACCCCAAACATACAGCCAGTCAATCTGACAATGTACATAAAACCCTTATCTCTCACAACATTTACTCCCTTCCACTATTCCAAATCTTTGCAGAACAGAGTTCTTCAAATAAAACGTTGTTGTTATCAAACAAAACGATGTCTGCGTTCCTGCGCTCTTCGGTTCTGGTGCTGCAGGGTTTACAGCTGATCGGGATCTCTTGTGCTGTTTGTGTCTCTTGGTGTCCACTTACGTTTTGGTGAGGCGTGTGGGCTGTCGGAGTGGATATGCCTCATGTGGTTGCCGTGGCAGCTTAGAGCCACCAGCCGAGAGATGATGGCCGTCTTTCCGAAGCCCACATTCCCGACAATCACAGCCCCCTGACTGGTGGAGGAGTCCCTGCTGCGGAGACAGGCGTCCACCTCCTGGAAGAGCCATTCTCGGCCGGTGAAAACCACATCCGCGGTCAGACTGGGCACTTCAAAAAGAAGCGGCTTCAGGGCGATGTCTGGCGGCCGGTACGGAGCAAAGCGCACTGGAAATGTCAAAAGATAAATAAACACAGGTTTTATAAAAATATAAAAGAAAAAAAAACATCTTTAAAAAAACCCAGACAGTTTAATACAGTCATTGAAAGTGTCTTACATTAAAATGCATTTATTTTTTTAAATAACAACGTGTTGGATTCACTTTGATTACTTCTTATAAAGAATAATGAAATCGTTTGGGAAAATCTGTAATGATGCTTCAGGGCCAGCAGGGGGAGCTGCGGTGATAGAAAACCACCACTAGCGGCAGCTTACGCAAGTCAGAGCTGCGGTGTGAAACAGCATGAGTCAGTGCTTGACAACAGAGAGCCTTTTCCCATTTATGCACACTAGAAACACCCCGGAAATTACCCAGCAGCCCATGCACCAAGAGCCGTTGCCATGCCAACTGTAAAACACCCCGGGGGATGCTTGTTGCTTTGTTTACATAAGATATCTCAAATATATTGCGATCATGTAAAATACACAGCTCTGATAATAACCCTCACGTGATGTTCAAGCATCGGCATCTCCGCACGAGCTGCTGGTTAATCTCAGTTCATTATAATATCCCAGGGATTCCTCAACAAGATTCCCCGACATCCTTCAAACTAAATCACATCCTGGTCATTTAAGAGAATAATGCAACAAATGAGACGGACAATCGCTCGGTTCCATGGGAACTAAATGAGCCGCATTAACATAATGATGCAGGAGGAGTTTGTGAGCCTTAAGTAGAAACTGAGGGACAAAGTGGAAGGACAAAGAGCAACAGAAACCAAAACGGCCAAGTCGTTAAAAAGGCCATAAAGAACAAGAGATGGGGAGGCGGCAATAAAGAGTGAAATGTGAACCGAGCACAAACAACCCACGGCATTTTAAAAGAGCTTATAAAAATCTCCTTTCAAAGAGAATGGTAAGGGAATTGAGTCTGCAAGATGTCAGCAAAGATTCTTTTTTTACATGGGAAGAAATGGCGAGGACCATCTTTGTCCTTCCCTTCCAGAGGAAAGATATCCCTGTTTTCGTTTGGGTGGAGAGCTAAAGCTAAACATTCAAAGAGGTTCCTCTGTTTCCGACAAACAAATGTACAGATCCTCACAATAATCTATTTTGTAGAAACACCTGCTATTTACTGGACTTTTAATTAGAGCACTGAAATAAATACCTTCGTTTTACTGAGAATTTAGTTTCGTTTATCAAATATTGCGAGTTTTGTGGCAAAATTCAACAAATTTACAGAAAACACAAAAATGTCGGCAAACTAACTAGAGGGATCCAAATTTATGATCTTGAATAACGTCCATGAGCTTGAAGGAATGCGTCCATTCGTACGGTTTATTGATGGAGTCATCAGGAAGAGCACAGATAGCAGTCTTGCGTGCCCCCCAGAGTTCATCAGCATTATTTGGTTTCATCCTCTTCGAGACGTACTCAATGATATTCATGCCTGGTGACTCGGCTGGCCAATCCTGGAGCCTCTTGCTCTCCTACGGGAACTTTGATGTGGACATGGATTTATGCGATGGAGCACTGTCCTGCTGCAGAATTTCAATCCATGTGGTGATGTGTGTCATTCGACAGGAGATGCCTTCTGCCACTTTTCCAGCATCCAAAGACTTTTGTCAGGCTTTTTTTTTTTATTTAAGCAAGATGTGCATCCAGCTCCCCTTCCCTGAGCAGATAATAACCGAAAGCTCCATGAGCAGGAGATGAGAATGAGATTTAGGATGTGTGGAGCATAGACGACGAGCCTTAGACAGCTAGCCGAGCTCTGAGGGATGAGCCTGTGCTAATGCTAATAGGAAGTCGATAGATCGATCTGGAAAGCAGGCGGATTATAGCAGAGCAGCCCGAAGGGGAGACCTGCAGGACGATCAGCGATGAGCTTTTACTCAGAGAGTCGATAGGAAAGGCACCGGAGAGCCCCGGCACAAACACGAGTTAATAAAAGAAGCGTTTGTTCACCTCAAATTCTACACCGGGCTCCTGGGTCAACCTCTGTACTGCACTTTATAAAACACCAGTCTCGTCACTAGAAATGATAGTGTACCACTGAAACTGATAAAAATGCCAAACCTCAGCCAGATTTGGCCAAAATGTGCACCTACTTATTATTATTATTGTAAGGAGATATATTAAAGATTTTGAACCTTTTTACTGTTTTTTGCTTAATAAGGGTCAAAAATGCAACACATTATGCCGTTATTGAGGAATGATGTGCTGTTATAGCCATTTTTTATGACTTTTTTTAATTTAAAAAATGACTGAAAACATGTTTATCGACGTTTATGAGCAGCACATTGAGTGAAGTCAGTCTCCTGCAGGGGTGCTGCAAATATGGGGTATGGGTGTTTCAATACCCACACTTTTCTCACTTCTAGAATTTACCACCCGCGCTTTTTCCATCTGTTTTCACCTCACTAAAATCCATACAATAACAGTAAAAGAGTAAAAAATCTTAACGTTTATGGAGAAAAAAACGTCATATTGTGACTGGACACAAACACACCTCTCATGTCGGCAGGTCCGGTGCGGCTGGAGCCAGAGTTCTGTCGAGGCAAACGCAGGGAGGTGCGCAGCGGTGCCTGTCTTTGCTCATCCAGATACGCCAGATCCTCCAGGTGAGCGGAACTAGTTGCTGGTAAAAGACAAATCCAATACTATTATTATTTTAAAAAACAACATTATTAAAGCAATCATTTCAATAATATGAATAATCGATACGTTAACACTAAAATGCTTATTTGAAAATGCTTGATGCAACTTTTTGGAATATTCCGAGTTATGTCAGTATTAAAAAATGCAAGAAATGAATGTCAAGCTAATTCTTGTCCTATTTCAGAATTGCTGTGAACACCTGTGGCTTGAATATATTTTGTTTTATAGATTTTTTGTTGTTACTTTTTCCACCAAACAACATGATATGCAAGTTTAACTTCTCCTGTTTCCTATGCAAAAATAATCCATGTCCTGTTGTGTGTGGTTCTCGTTTTACAAGTAAATGTATATGCAAATGAGATCGCCTGTGAGATTTTAAAGGGTTAAGAGCGTGTGAGTAAAATCCCTCCTTTGGAATAAATGGGTTTTAGCTTGGATTCGATGCCAATCTGAAAAGAGAAACACTACAAGTGTTTGAAGTCTCGTTTGAAGAGCTCAACAGCAGACATTAGACTGAAATATGAGATGCTGCAGTGGGAACTTTGAGCTTGCGCCACCCACATACATCTGTGCTTTATGCTATTCATAAAAGCAGCAGAATGTGTTGAGAGATCTGCTGGTGTCTGAAAGAATGATCAGATGTGTCTTGAACTCCGAGAAGCTACAGGTGATGAAAGATGAACTGAGCGAGAGACACACAGCGACGAGCAGAGAAAGAAAAGAAAAGTGTTCGAGACGAGGTGAGCGAGAGGTGAACAATATCAGGGAACGAAGTGCGAGAAGAAGTCCCTCAAAGCTACGTGCTAATAAAGAAATAACCAATAAATGAACAAACAAAAACGCTCTCAGAAATTTCCCTCTCATAGTTCGTTAGTAGAAACTTTCCAAATGGCCCTAATCAATAATTAATATTCGGTATTTCCCCCTTTAACATGAATAACAGCCTGAAGTCTCTTGAGGTAGTTGTGGATGAGGTTCTAGACTCTTGTAAAATTCTTGCAGGAATGGCACGTTTGATTTCTCCTCAGACATCTTCAGAGATATTGAAGTCAGGAGACTGAGATCCACTCCAGAACCTTCTCTTTGTTCTAGTGGAACCAATCACGAGTGGGCGTGGCCTTGTGTTTTGGATTGTTGTGGTGTTGGAATGTCCAGGAACGCCCCATGAGCAGCTTCCGGCTGATTGAGGACATTTTCCTTCAGGATCCTTAGAGAACATGCTCCATTCATCTTCCTAAGATTGACCAAGGTTCCTGTGACACATCCCCAGAACATCAGCGACCCGCCTCCATGCTTCACAGTGGAGATGGTGCTCCATTCATCATAGACCTTGTTGACTCCTCTCCAAATGTTATGTTTACGATTGTGGTCAAAAAGAATTGGTCTCATCGTTCCAAATAACTCCATGAGTTTGGAGCTGCTTTGGCGTATTGTAAGCGGCTACTTCTGGCGTTTGAGTATTAACGGCTGTCTTCTGGCAACCCATTTGTCTTTAAATATGTCCTTGAAACGGCTCAAAAAGTAAAAATCAGAGCTAAACCACTTGTGTGTGTCTTCCTGAACCTGGAGGAAACAGATCCATCAGCATCACGAGATCAAATGCTCAAAAGTCGAGAAGAAGTCCACTGCTAGCTCTGCAGCTCTCCAGAACACCACCACAGGCTTGACACTTGAAAGCAATTGGAAACAGGTGTGTGTTGACTCCTGGGCTCCGGATTATGAGGGTGATTTCCTGTCAGCAGCTAGAACAGAAGTGTTTAGCGAGGCTAAGCTACACACAGAGCTGTCTGCACATATTCACACAGGGTGAAGAGGTCTCCACCATCTCACAGTTCAATTCTGGTCTAATTTGGAAAGTGTCAAGTTCATTTGGATGCTTTCTTCTTCTTCAAAACAAACAATGAATCCATTGAATAAATCTATAAAGGCCAAAAGTGAGAAACCAATAGGCAGCGTCTGCTTTACTCACAGCGCCACCTTCCCTCCTTATGATGCCATCAGTCAAAAACCCTGTCAGCTGAAGATGAACAAAGAGAAGATGCTCTGTCCAAGAGTCTATAGCTACTAAACAACTGTTCTTCCAACAATCACCGTTCCACTCTAAGAAAAAGGAGTAGTTAACAAGGAGCAAGCCAGTGTTTGGAAGAACATCTTCGTTTACCATCTCCATTTTACTGAAGACTCAAAGGAAAACCGAGGGGGAGACCATTAAAAGACACAACAGCTTTAACGAGGGACATGGAGCAGTTAGCAGTGTAGCAATGCACACCACATTCTCAGGAACTCACCTGCCACCGAATTGGGTCGAGGCATGAGGTAGAGAGGAATGGAGTGTGCGGAGTGAGAGACAGAGTGCTCCAGGCTCCTCTCCGGGATTTTATTGAGACTATATGTGGAGGCGGCCATGTTTTCATCCACCCGATACAGGAAAGAGTCTGTTCCCATTGACTTCTGTGCTTGCCAGAGCTTGAGGCTCCCCCGAGAACCCTCCAAGCTGTGTTTTCCTCCATGCTCCGCGTTCTCCGAGTAACTCGTGAGGGTTGCTGCAGGACAAACATCTTTGATTCTCTTTTTATCATTAAGTTCATGTAAAAATGAAGCTTGAGAGTCTCTCTCACCTATGATGCCACTGTCTCTGCTCTCCAGTGTAGACGTGGGGCTGGTGATGGAGCTGTAGGCACAGTCTCGAGTCCCCAGGTTGCCCGGGGCTCCAGCGGGCAGTGTAGAGCAGGGGCTACCGGCGTGGGGTGAAGCTGTGCTGCTGGCCAGGCTGGAGCACGGACTGATCCTCTGGCTCATGGAGATGCCCTGATCATTACAGCAGGGAGAGATGGGGGGGTTGGCAACATTTCAAATACTCCTTTATAAGCCAAATACATTTAAATATAGATTAAATATGAACGTCCAGTAAACAGAAGAGAAGCGGAATGGAATTCAAAAAACCAAATTCTATAGTTTCAGCTACACTCGCATTAAATCTGTGTTATCCAGTCGATAATCAGAGAAGCTGCTTGAGAGGAGGAGCTAAAGAGAACACCAGAGGGGAGGGGCTACAGGCCAACAGAGAGGAGGAGCTACACAGAAAACCAAAGGGGAGGGGCTACAGAGGACACTAGAGAGGAGGAGCTAACAGAACAGCAAAGGAGAGGGGCTGCAGGCCAACAGAGGGGAGGGGCTACATAGAACGGCCTCCCCTCTGTTCTGTATAGTACATCTCATTTTAGGTAATTCTTTTGAGGGGAGATAAGTTGCTCAATAGGGAGCAAAGTCTGCGTCTGGAAATTGTAATTTTTGTTTCTATTTTTTGATGCAGGTCTTTGTTTCAGGATTGTTTTTGCAAATGGCATTTCTAGTGGTGAAATAATAATATAAAGGGTATTTTGGGGAAATTTGCATCTGAGCATTTTTACATTTCAATAAGGATTTTTAATTTGGCTGGTGTTTCTAAACCTCAGCAATGAGAGGTTAAAAAAAAAGTCACATATGGGTGTTTTTGCTGGGATGGTGCACCGCTGTAATGCTGCAGTGCATCACCGTTTCAAACCCTAAAACAACCCCAGAAGTGGAAACCTGCTGAGCGCAGTTTAATGATACGGTGCTGACGACTGGTGGAATCATCTCTTTTATGGCCTGACTTCAACAATCTTTCCACTTTGACCAAATATACCGTAATGTTATTTCATATTATGTTATTCTCTTTATGGGATTGTGCCAAGAGAAGGTGGAATCTAAACTCCATCGATTGGAAAGAACGGGGACTTTAGGGTTATTTTGACATGTTTTGGTTTGGCAGGAGGCGGATGAGGGAGGAAGAATAATAAACTGTAAGAAGGAAAATACAATGTATTAATAAAAACTATTAAAGACACTGAAGAAAAAAGAACATGGACGAAACCAAACCCAAGAAACCATCCAACAAACAGGTAAATATGCATTCAACACATTTAAAGAAATAAATCTTATATTAAAGGAATATTAAAATCATTTTTATGAATGTTTATCAAACAAAACCAAAAATATTTACATCAAAAACAATGCAATTCCATTTGGTTTATTTTTTCAAGCTAATTTAGGTGAAAGTAATGAATGAACTCTGCATCAGTGCACACGGCGTTCAGCCGAACACATGTTGCTCTCAGACTTGAATTGAAATGTATTTAAGTCGGCCGCAGATGTTAAGTCTGTCAGAACATCTGCTGTCCGAGACGAGCGACTGCTGTTCATCCCAACCTCGGGAACATCTGGCGTGATTTACAGAGCAAGAATATCTCGGATACACCCTCTGACACACAAAAACGAGCAGAGCTGCAGAGAAACTCCCAGCGAGGTGTAGAAGATAAACACTCAACCTGAGGGTCGTCCGGCTCCTCCATGTTGTACTGTGCTCCTCCAGGCCCCTCGTTCACTTTGTCCCCCAGCAGGAACCCAAGGCGCGTCATCAGTGTGTTGGCAGCCTCATCTACAGACGGAGGTGGACCCAGCTCCTGCCCTTCATCCCCTTGGAAGAGAAAGGTTTAGAAGCTTCAGCTTTCAAAAGAAAAACATCATCCTGAGATCCATCTCCACCTCACCACTCATCCTCCTAATCATCTAGAGCTGAGCATTCCCTCACGGGTGTCTCTCACTAGCTCTTCACCTGAGCTCAGAACCAGCAGACGGACTCTCCATCGATCTCTGAGTGAACACAAGTGGATCATCTCCTGGAATTTTACCAAAACTAGATGAAATTTACTGGAAAAACACTGAACTTATGAGATTCTTTCGATTCCACGAGGCTCAAACTAGCTGGAAAACTACTGGAGCATCCAAAGTGTTCCGTGCAGACCAGTCGCATTCATTGAAGTGTTTTAGCTCCTTTAAACAATAAACAACAAAACTCTGATCTATCAGATGGTTTATTTATTAATAATTACGTCACCTTGACCAAAATTTGACTTTTTCTTGTGATTTAATACAATCATATAAATAAATATAAGCTGAATAAAAAAGGTAAACCCAAATCCTGGGTCATCCTATACCTATAGCTCTGCTCCTAGAATTCAGCATGAGTTCTTTCATCTTAAGGTTGCCAAAGATTCCATTCAAAATTGCACATATTTTTAGAGAAAAAACAGTCAGCCCCCTATAAACCACCCTCACAATTCCTATCAGCAGGATTTCTGGGTGTCACTGTGTTTCTTAAACCTTCAGAGCCTTCATATCTCCAGTCAAAGGCTGAGCGCTAAACTTCAAAAGCAGAGCTGTCCCAAGGCGGCTAAATCCACAGAGAGAAGGGCTTTCTCAGGATTACTTTGCCGCCATGCCTTTCACCTCTAACCATAAGAAGGAGAACTGAGAGCAAAACAAACAGAGCCTTTCCCAGAGTTCCCGGTGAGTCCTGCGCCTCTGAGGAAAATGATTGTCTTTCTGTCAGAACCATCCTTTGAGACCCCTCTTCTCTCTCGGATGGCAGCTGTACTTTAGCTTTTACACAATCTGAAATAAGCTTTGTGGAAGAAAAAATCTCAACAGGAAGTCAAAACTAGCATGCTAATTCAGCTTCCCTAACCTAACATACCGCAGCGTCTGCCAATCACAGCGGCTGTTTTGAATTCATTTGGAATGACATAGCACACCTGTAGTTTCATTTTCAAATAAAACTTGTAGGTTATTATTCGAAACGGTTATTATTTTATTATTATCAAGAGTTTTGACGCATTATTTGCGCCGCAATTAAGAAAATACATCTTTCAGTTTAATTTTACAGATTTTTCATTTTTAATTTTTCAGTTTAATTTTACAATGGTAAAAAGAAGAGATAACCCTTGGAAGCACAAGATCTGTGATATGGCTTGTATTTTTTAAAGTTCTGGCACAAAAAAACCACAATGGCAGAAAAAGTCCTGGGAACAGTGTATAATGTTTAGGAGCGATTCACCTGTTTTTTTTTTTTTTTTTTTTTTTTTACTAAAAGTTTCACATTGTTTTGGCCTTGTCTTTGAGGATACATTAATTGTTATTTGACCAAACACTTAACATTTTTTTTTATGAAACATTTTTGCAGAAAAAAAACAACAAAATGTGATGCTTGGAATTGTACTTAGTCCACAGTTCGTTTTTTAAATTATTATTCTTGCCCTATTATGTAATGTGAATACTGGTGAAAAAAAAAAAGAAAAAAAGAAGATGGGGTTGTACCTAAAATAATGTACATCAATCAATCATTTATTAGAGCAACTTGTAAAGTAGTAAAAATGCTCAAAACATCTCGGCCTTCGAAGGGTTAACAATGCTTCAAGGTAGTTGAACCTAACCAAAATGGAGTCATGTGCTAATTAGCCACATTGATAATATCCAAAACAGATTTTTAATAGGTAAATATTAATGTGCTGGAAAGCTCAGAAGGAAGAGAACCTGCAGGAGAACATAAAGCTATGCAGAACCTTCTATAATCTGTATAAATCTGAATCTACTCATTCTCCATGTTTTTGGTACAATTCAGTGAAAAGGGATGTTCTAGCTAAATGACCCGTACCAGAAAACTCTATTATGATTCAATAGAACTGCATTAGACACCCTTCCATAACAAAATGGAAATCAAAATGCAGGTTAGATGAAGCAGAGACAATTAGTTTAGTGAGGGATTTTTTTCACAAATAATAATGAGCTTTTGGAATGATAAGACACTCACCAGCTAAAACAAACAAACGCATATCTTTAATTTCATTCTATTGTTTTGCATATTGTTTCCACACACTCAGACGGTGAAACCAAACCTAGTATTTGGATTCTTGAGTTGAATTCTCTAAGATAGAGAGGTATACACATGGGACTGAACCCACAGCTGACGCTCAATGTTTTTGTTTGGTCACAAAAACAAAATGTTGCCCTGGTAACTGTGAATTTGATAGAGTCTGAGGTGAAGCATCTGTCCGTCATCCACCCCCCCTAAACAAATTCTTATCTTCTTCCTCTCTCTGGCTGTTTTCCCGAGCCTCCGGCAGGACGTATGTCACTTCTGACAGCATGTAATAAAGTTCAGTAGCCCACTAATGACACCAGCAGGAGCAGAAATAGCACAATGATGGAAAATGTAGTTCATAACCCAGCTCTCGTTTTTTCCCTTTAACCAAAATAGTCTTTTTTTTCCTCAGAAAGACCAGTGCCTCTTCAGATGTTCTCTGGAGCACATGTGGTGAAACTGAGGGCACGACGAATCTGAACACTAGTAATAGAGGTTCAAAGACCACACACTCCATCGTAAACATTACACACATGTGCAACTCTTCCTGCCAAAGAAGAGCAGCCATTGCGCCTCAGTTCACTTCTGTAGAGGGTAAAATATAAACTCTGAATTTTAAGAAATATGTCCCATATTTACCTGAAAAATATGCAGCAAAATCCAATAAAACATACATTTTTTAGGTTGTGCTTGGAAAATATACAGAGCTGGGTGTCATCTGCATAACAATATATGGTGCCAGCAAGAGTTAATGAGAGAGAGAGTATCGGGCCAAGAACAGAGCCCTGTGGAACCCCAGATGTGACCGGAATAGAATTAGAGTGGAACCAACCTTCAAAACTCGTTTTATACAGTGAACAACGCAGAAAAGTTGATGTTTTAAATTGCTGGTTTTAATAAAAAGTTTTGAAGTTTTGTGTTATGACCTATAATTTGTTAGGTAATTCACATTGAAACATTGTATAAGGTTTTGGAGATAATGTGACAATTTTCACATTGTTTTGACCTTTGCATTTTTGGGGGATTTATGAATTTTTATTTTGTCTCAAAACGTTAGATTTTTGTTATAAAACATAAAAGCTATTAGTTGAAATTTTTGCAGTAAAAAAAACAAAACAAAATGAACTTCTCGGAGTAGTACTTTAGGCAAAATCTGAAATCTCAATGGTTCCATATTTTAAAAATGTCAATTTCAGCCACTCTATACAACACCTAGGCATTCTATAGAAACTCAGATGTCATACTTTGCCTGTAACATATGCAGCGACGCTCACAGGATTAAACAAGCTGATGATCCATTTCCAGTTTGTGTGACCTTCACAAAACCATGACGTCGCCACAAATCTCAGCTGGTTCAGTCACACTGTCTCATCTGCCACCCCCACACGGGAGCCATTTAAAGTTCCACACAGAGCAACACGTCGGGAGTTCTCTGGGGGAACACTCCTATGGGAATGTGTGCAAAAGTAAAAAAACATCAGCACTGCAGGGGCTCGTTCGTCATGTCGCTGGCTCTTGTAAAACCTCCGGAGCGGCATCAGAGGTTACAGCAGTGAAAATGGTGATTGGTTCAGTGTCAAAGGTTTGACTTACAGCTCTTGATATGCACCGGTGGGCTTTTAAAACCGGAGCTGAAATCACAGCCGTGTGAAGAGCTATGAGAGGCTGCCAGGAAACAAACCGCACATGCAGAACTCAGTGATTGCAACACTCAGCAAAAAAACTAGAGAAATGGAACAGTTGCACTCCTAATAGCAGGGTTGCAGTGAGCGAGGAGGCAACACCGAAAGCAAACCTCATTCCATTGCTGCTGACACAAACGTTCCTTAAATACTGACCCACGAAACGCCACGGCCGCTGAAAGTTGACTCAAAGAACTTCCGCTTGACAAAGCTAAACACCCAACACCTCACAGCTATACTGCAAGTGGTTGCTAGGTGGTCGCTAAGGATTGGAAGGAAGTTGTTTTACTAACCCTACAGAGAGTTTCTACAGAAAGAGAGGGTAATTAACAGGTTTATTGAATAATAAAATACAATATCAGAACACCTACCTACACATAAGCATAGTAGTGTGCACAATATTTACATAATAACACTACCCAGATGGCGAACGTTTGCACACTTACGTTGAAGTTCACGTCACATTTTTTTTTTCCTCAGCTGAGTTGATAGACTTTTTTCTTAATTTGGTTGCTAGGGTAAACAATCCGGTTGCCAGGGAGAAATCAATGTTGTTGTTTAAAGATTCCCTTTTCGCTATGAGGGATATATACCAAGTCCTATGTTCCTAGCATTTTCAGAAGCTATAGATATAGATCTGCTGATTTCGTTGCTAGGGTAAAAAAAGTTTAGTTGCTATGGAGGCATAATAATATTATGTTTGCCATGTCACTATGAGTAAAATAAACCAACCCCCATGTCCCTATGATTTTCCAAAGCTGAGATAGAGATAGGTAGATTTGGTTGCTATGGAGGGGTCACTGACATTATATAATATGGAAACATGACTAGCATAAATTTCCAAACGTGATAGAGTAGATTACAGAAAGTTTGGATGCAAAGGTAAACAGTTTGGTTTCAAGGAAGCTGTAAGTGATATTTTCTTAAGTCAATGGCAAATATGTAACCCTTTCTAGAAGTTCCAATACTTTTGCACAGTGGTTGGTATGTTCTCTCACAGACTGATAACCTCCACGCGTTTGGTCTGTTTGAAGTTTCTATGAGGTTTTCAGACACAGCTTTACAAAGATTGACCCCATTTCAGCAATTTCCCAGATTTCCTTTAGTGGTACCAGTCTGAAAAGATACAGCAACCTGAATCACATCAGTTTGGAGGGTGGTGGTGGTAGCTCGAGGGGTCTAGGAGGAACCCTTTTCTAATGTTAGTTTTTGTGTTAGTTGAATGTTAGGAAGTTTAGAAACGTTAAGAAGATACAGATAAAGAGCACCGTTAGAACGTACAATTATGATGCCGTGGTAAAATGTTGCATGAAAAGGTTTGAAAATAAGACCCTAAAGCTGGGTTGAGTTACACAGACGGCTGACAGGGAGGAGAAGACTGCACTGGCGGTTTACTAATAGAAGGCACGAGGGAGAAAAAAAAGAGCAACAAAGGGCCTCCAAACAAACTCCTCGCCAAATAAATAGCTAGAGAAACAGCTAGCCTCTCATTGTGGAACTTGAAAAATGCAGCAAAAACCAGAAGGAAACTTGAGCGAGCTTTTCAGAAGAGTGTTTGAGATCGGTGAGATCAGCTATAAACCCAGTCAATCTTAAAACCAAAACCTGACTATGCCTTAAAACCAGTGAAGCACTTTTGGGGCCAAAAAGCTGAATTTCACCAAGATCTGCAGTCAATTTTTTTAACAGCTAATATGACTGTTTAGTTTCAATATACTCTGATACATCGAACATTTTAAGGAATAGCGCTATTTTCTTATATCTGAAGAGAACCCGTTATTCAATCAATATTACGAAAAACACCAAGAAAACTGACCAAAAATCTTCTCATCTGCATTATTTGCAAATTCCAGATATGGAAGGGCACAAGGAGAGCGGTACTGCTGATAAACATCATCTGAAGATCCAGGTGAAATCCATCAGTCATCACTCTTCTTCCACAAACCCATGAATATGCATCACCTACTCTAAAATCTACTCAAATCGAGATGGATTACACCCCAGATGGGTCTTCGGTCAACTTCCATCATTCTAATTGACAAGCAGAGCGCGTGAGGGCACAGCATTGGAAGGAATGGTTGGGTTTGACATGCCACTTTTCCTCAATCTACCATCCTCACCTTTGTCTTCCCCATCACCTTCTTCTGGACCATTTTCCTTTTTCCCACTTTCGACAACACCTTTTCCGTTGTCGACAAGTACTTCCACCAAGATGTCTTCTCTGCACACCTCCCTTGGAGCATTACTTGCCTCCCCAATGGTCCCTTGTGCTCCTGTGGGACTGATGCAACATCCCGACTGTGGCACGGACTGGTTGGATGGACCTAGCCTAGACGAACAGGCCCGAGAAGTACAGCACAAGAGAGACATCCACTGCCTCAGGAGAGAACAAGTCGGATTTGGATATCCAGAAGTGTTTCGTTCTGCGCGGTCATAGGGTCTAGATCTTTTACGTCTGTGCCACGTGTATCTGGCTCTAGTCCTGGCGCATGCCTTCCTGACCGTCGAAGCAAGATCCATAATCCAAACAACAGGATTTCAGAGTTTACAGCGGGGCAGAATTTCGAGAAGGGAAGGCAATCGCGTCCATCCAGTTCAGCTGCAAGGACTGAACAGAAAATGAGCACCCTGCTTCTTTTCTGCCTCGGAACAGCTTGTGGCTGTCAGTGAATGTGGAAGAAAGGAGTTTGACGGTGGTTTGGTTGCTCTGCCGAGCATCAGAGAAACCGCTGGCTCGAGTTTTAACAGGAACCATGAGCAGTCAGAAGAGTCCAAGTCCAAACACCACAGAATTAGGGAGTGAGAGAGCAGCAAAAAAACCACTGAACCTCATCGCTCCGTATGTTACCTACTCAACACGGTTAAAAATGTTGAAAGGCATGTGTTGAATGCCCAGATGTAGGCCCTGCACACATGCAGAATGAGAAACTGTTGAATGAGAGTTTAGGAAGAGTGCCAAGGTTTAGGCTTACCGATCCAAGGCAAATCCAGGTCAGGAATCCCAGGGCAATCCAGATGTGAGCCAGTGCATGTACTCCACAGACTGTAAGATCGTTAGCATCTTCAGAGCCAGAGATAAGAGACTGTCAGGACGACCCCAAAGCAAACAGAGGGGAGAAGAGAACAGCAGGCAGGAGGGGAGCAGAAAAACAGATGGTAGTGTTTAACCAAGTGTGCGAGCCTGGGGGTCGGATTACCATGCTGCCAGTCACAGGCACAGGGGCGACTTCAACTAAAGGGGCCAGGGGTCGCACTTCTCCAACCCTTGTAACCTCAAGAGATGTGTTCTATTGGGTTGCTCCAGGAAGGTCATGTTTCATTAAAATCCCATAATGCACAATCCATCACCTCTGTCTTTGTAGCTGCTGACAACATTTACTTTCTGCAGCTTCTTTTCTGGGAAAGACTGCGATCTTGACAACAGCTCATCAGGTGCAGGTTTCATCCTCGAATGCGGTTCATCACTCGGATTGTGAACTACTTCAAACACATTAAACCAATGAAAGGAGAGAAACCTGGATGACATCCAATCCCAAACAGAACTGGTTTCTGCACAAGTACAACACTTCCCACCATCTTTATCGATATTTAGAGTGGGAGAAAGAGATTTCTGCCACAAAACACTATTGGTAACTTATTTAATACCCAGTGAATCTCCAAACCTTGGGGCCAGTTGTAGCAATAGTATCCCTCTGTAGCTTGAGGCTGAATGGAGGTGTTTTACTTAGGGAGTAAAAGAATTTGACTGCGCGAGAATCTGTCAAAACAATGAAGTGCCGGAGCCATTTTTCTGATGATTAATTTGAAAGATGGGGATAATCAACCTATGCATTACAACTAATAACACAATAGGTATAGCACGCACCAGCAGCAGAGCCAGCTACCAGCACTCACAGGAAACTCATTTTGTGGAGTTTAACACTGCTACCTCCTCTTTAAACAACTCCTTCCCATTGGATATTAAAGAACAATTGGTGTAGTCCATGATAAGACGTGGTGCCCTAAAATCTGAACCTGACTGACCTGAAAAAGTCATAGAGTGTAATCTAAAAAGTGCGCAGTGAACCTTTGAGTGATTTCACTGAATTACAAAGGAAAGTACAGGATGAATAATAGTTTTGTGAAGTACAAAGAGCTTCTGATGATTCAGTGCCAGCCGTTGGAATGATGGCACGAGAAAAAACCCCATAAAAGAATCCATTAATATCCCGTATTTTTTTTATCTCTTCTGTAAACAGAGTAGGCAAATGAAGTCTTGGCAGATAAAATGATGATATACATCAGTGGAAGAGTTGATGGAAAGTGAGCGCCATCATTTAAAGTTATCCCTGAGATTAACAGTCAGCCTACCACATGGAAAGGACCCAAGATGGCACTTCCCTCGCGATCTGTTGCTAGTAAACTAACAGCGTTTCATGCCTGGTTTCTCACTCTGCAGAGGAACACCAGCCGCTACAAGAACGCCAGCATTCACCCAGTGCAGAGTCTTCACTTTTATTGGCTGTATTACAAAGCAATGTATGGTTAAGATTATTATTGTACTGTATGCGTTACGATCGCAATGCATGAAGCAGCCGGGTGCAGAAGATGTTGACAAGCGTACAGCAAATCAAAAATTCCAAAACAACATCTTCATCGGTAGACCAGGGACGGTGCTATTTTAAAGCTGTGCAAACAAAACTCAGAATGACAGTATCCCCTGGGCTTCTATCTGACACTCTTTATATAGAAAACCTGTCAAAAACACACATTCACAAATACTTTCCTGATAGTAATGCGTTCGGAAAAGAGGATATCCAAGAGCAGCATTTCAGCAAGCCATCTCTACTCTTTTTATTTTAACTCAAAGTTCTAATCTCCCACAACTCACACTTACATTAGCAAGAGCTCTCACTTCTGGTAAATAACACGACAGCTGGTCGCTCCACACACTCGACACCCGGTCAAACTCATCCGGCATGACTTGTGCTCCGTCATTCTGTTTTAATTAGAAGTGACGTCTTTTTTGCATTCCCCAGTGAGAGGGTTTTAAGTCATTAGAAGACACTGGGATATCTTAACTCTAACCTCCAATGTTCAACTTCATTCAGCTTTAACGTGAAATTGTAACCGAATGCCAATGGATTCCCAGAATTAAACCATTAGGATAATCAAAGGATTGAAAGCTGAAAATAGCCAGACTTCAAGGCATGATACAAGGTTGCTATGGTCACAGACTGGTTGCTAGGGTGCACTGAACACTAACCAAGAAATTGACATTCACGATCACAACGTCCTGGTCATCACATGCAAATAATTCAATAAATTACACCCATAAATAGAGAGAATGACTTTTTTTATGCTAACACAGGCTTTACTGTAAAATTAGCTTATCCTCGTTGATTATTGACAAGTTTTACAATAAATATCTCCTGGTTTTAACACCACACAACTTCCAAAGCAGACGTTTATTTTAGAATAGTGTTCAATTTAGTGTTAATCAGTATTCAAAATGAAGTTTAGCCTTTTTTTTAAAGAAAGCACAAAAACGAAGCAGAACTTTCTCATAATGCGAGTCATACATCGCTGACTGTGATTGGCTGATCCTTCCTCTTGAGGCGGGGCTAAGTACTAGGTCCGTAGCTTTGTTTATCGTCATGGCTTTTGAACTCTGAGGTGTGTGGGTTATTATAAATTAATAAATAAACACGTTTAATATGAAATAATTTTATTAAAAATGTTTTATGAATGAACAAAACACGATTCAAATACATGGAAATGTTTGTCATAGTAAAACATTTCATATTAATATATTACATTAGAACGTTTTTTAGCAATAACAGTAATGAATTAGAAGGAAATAATGCATGTACCTTGAGGAAACTTCACATAGATCAAGAGTCTGAGTATATTTGCCACTGAAATGTTTATAAAATGCCAGATTTTTGTTGATTATAATTGATACTAAACCACAAGCCTCTAAATAACTCAGCACCTAAATCCTGAACTAATCCCAAAACGCTGAACAACAACATCGAATGAAAAGGACACGTGTGAAGTTCAGAAGTCGACATGCTCACCATCCAAAACCAGATGTCTCCACTTCCTTCTCTACAAACTGATAAATCAATCCATCATTATCTCCTCGGAGCTGGCATCTCGAGAAACTGATACTAGATCTGAAGGAAGAGGTGAGAGAAAAGATCCCGGAGGAGGAGGAGGAGGAGCCACGTAGAGAACAAATCATGGTGCGGGTGGAAGTCAAGCCATCACCAGGGACAGGAAACGAGGTGGTGTCACGCTTCCTATTATATCCCATATCTGTGTCCTCCCTGGGTTTCTGAAACGCTGGGCTATTTTCAGGAGAGAGGTGCGAGAGTCTGCGAGAGCATCACTCATTCAAACACACTGCTGACATCATGAGGGGGTGGAGCTACAGCATTCCACATCATTAACATGCTGCTTGGTGTGAGGAGAGAAACAGCTCCTGAATTGATTAGGAGGTGCTTGGTAACGGTTGCTAAGGCCATCTACATAGCATCCAATCGGAGGAGTTTGTCTTTTAAAAAGAAGAGTGTCAATGTCAGCCCTTCTTTTTTCTCTCTTTTGCACTTCACTCATTCTTCCCATCACATGAGCCAATCACAGATTATTATTCTCTTACTCTGATCTCAGTCCATCCATCCATCCATCCATCCATCCAACCAACCACTCAACCAATCAGCCATCTGTCCATCCATCCATCCTTGCTCAATTCCATTCATCCATCCATCCACCCACCCGTTCCTCCATCCATCCACTCATGTCTGCTCATCCATCAATCCATTCGTTCATCCATCTGTCCATTCATCTATTTATTTATCCATCCCTCAATCCTTCCACTTTTCCATCCATGCAACTATCTGTTTATCCAGTCGTCCATCTCTTCCTCTATCCATCCATTTAGCAATCCATTCTTCATTGATTCCATCTCTCCATCTCTCCATCCATCCATCCTTAAGATTGAAAGTAACGCTGCAACTAAACAATAACCCGAAGCTTACTGGGGAGGAGGCGGAGGTTGTGTTCCTCATCTGCTGACGGAGGATAATTAGAAGCAAGAGTGTCGTGTTTATCCCTCACGATTCTAAAAGTGATGAAACACTGGTGATTACACTAATGTCTCTGGTGAGACTGTGGCAAGGGCAGAGGTCATTGTTCAGTCAGTGGAACGGAAGCGGTTTCTCACCAGTGATTGCCATCATTAGGCTGCAAATATACGAGTTCCAGGAAGCCGTTCGGGTAGAACCGGTGCTATGAAAATCCCTTGATTGTTTGAACTGGAGAAGAACCCAGTATGGGTTTCCATCTGAGATCATGTGATCCCTTCCTCCGGCAGTAATTGCAGCTTAAGTCATTTAAAGCAAAAACACCAGATTGTATCTTAAGCCCATTAAACTGAACGGCAACATGTGTGTGGGGGGACGGGCCTGTAAATAATGAAAGGCGAAATCAGCAAATCAAACAATGATTGGCTAGAAATAAAGATCAGAATTTTTCAGCAGGATTCCATTCTACAATCTCTCTCCTGCAGTGTCTTCTCCCATTGCAGGAACACTTTAAAAGAGCCATGCACCCAACGCCAGATCTGACCACCAGAAACCTGTTCCTGGACTACCCCTAGAGCGTCCGCTGAGAGCAGCACGAGGCTTTCTGAGGAAGCTGTTAGCATTCCTGAATCTTTAATGCTGCACAAGCTCTCCACTGAGACGAGAAGAACATACACAGTGCTCCCTTGTGGCTGCTTGCAGAAATGCAGTGACCATTAGAATAAACAAATAGCAAAAAATCTCATTTTCATTTCCTCGCTCACAGATTTGCATTAAGAGCTCGCCAACGGGACACTGGGGAAACACGATTAAAGACTGAAGAATGATCTGGATTTTCACTTTCACTAAGCTTTCCTTCATTTCAAAACAGTATCGGTTTAAAAGTACATGAAAACTCCACATATGTTTAAAGTGGTACTTATTATTTAGTCTAACTTTATTTAGTCTAAAATTGGCCACTTTTTCCCTGTTTCAGCAAATCTTACTTTTACACATGTTTTGGGAAATGCTTTGAAGTTAAAAAACAACTAAAAAAGGCACTACCTTTTCTGGGGGAGGAGGGGGTTGAAAACAGCAGGTTAATCATTATTTTTATATTTTCTTGCAGAAACCTCTTTATCTACCCCAGTTATAATCAAAATTACTATTTTTTTTAAATCCAGGATTTTTACCCTTCACACTTCAGAAGAAAACACTTCAGCTGATGTTGTTGCATTTGCAGCACAGTGTTAGCGCAACTGTTGATCCTCATTCAAAAACATTCAAAACTAACTATGAACACAATTCTAGTTCTGCAATTAAAAATCATTTATAGAGTTTGCCATGTTAGGCAATGCACACTTTTTTTAAACTGAAGCAGTAAAAACCTGAGAAACATTGAAAAAACTTAGCATTTATGTATTTAGCAGGTGGTTTTATCTCTAAGTAGGTATTATTTTTTACAATGCAATTTCTTGCACATCTATTTTTATTTATTTTGACACAATTCACAATTAAATGTTTATATATTTCATATTATCTACAGTATTTTGTTAAAAAAATATTTTGTGTCATGTAAAACACTTATGAGATTATTGAGGATTGTTTTTAATTATAAAATAGCGACCAATACATTAATTTATTTGTAATTATTCCACAGACACCTAACCTGAATGAATGGATGAATGAAGGAATCGACTCAATGAAAACATCCGTGAGTGAATAAATCTGGCAACCCTAAAAATAACAAACAGCTATGTTTCTAAAACAAACAAACGCTCTTTCACACGGTGGATGGTGCTCAAGGTGGAGGCATGTGCTCTCAGCAGGAGATCTGACATTCAGCTTGAGTGCTGGAAACAGGAAACAGGACGTGCTTCTCGCTGACACACACGAACGCTGCTTCCCAATCCACACCAAAAAAACTTATTCCAAAATAGAATTATCTCCTCAGAGGTCTACTTAGCAACACTGAAACCATAAAGGGAGCAAAGCATCTTGAATCTTGCACATTATTTTGAGCTGCAGTTTTTCTTGGTGCGGAGCTGAAAGTGTACCGAGGAAAAGTGGGTCACAGCAGAAAAGCACCCAAACAAACACAAAAGTCGTGTTACCTTGCAGTCTCTTGATGGGCTGCAGGCGCATGTTGAGAGCCTGATGGGACAGCAGGGGGGAGGAGGGCAGAGAGCGGGACACCCCCTCCATGATCCGAATGTGCTGCATGCCCTCGGTCACCGGGAGAGGTGGCACGGCGTAATCGCCCTCGAACACACACTCGCCCTCCACAGAGTCACCGCCTGCAGAAAGAGATTACACATGACCAAACACCTTACGCATCGCAGTGGCCAATCAGAGGAGCCCATTCCACGAGAACGAGGCTCACTGATACATAAGACGGAACCAAACACTCCGTTTGTCAAGGTCAGCTTCGTTTCACTCAACGATCAGGGGTCCTGTAGAAATGACACCTGCAGATGAAGAAAATGAGAGGGGAGGGTATAGAAAGGGAAGAGAGAGAGAGAGAGAGAGAGAGAGAGAGAGAGAGAGAGAGAAAGGAGAGAGGAGATAGATTGAGAGAAATGACAGAGAAAGTGGAAAGAAGGGGGCCATGGAGGAAGAGGAGTGAGGAGAGAGAAGAGAGAGAGAGATTAGCGGGAGAAATGAGAGATGTGTGGAGAGAAGAGGGAGAAAAAGGTTAGAATAAGAGAAGAGAAAGAGAAAAGGGGGAGAGTAGAGTGAAAGGTAAAAATGAGATTGAGTGAGGGAGAGTGAACAAAATAGAGAGAGATAAGAAAAACAGGGATAGGGGGAGATGAAGGGAAAGGGGAGAGAGAACATAAAGAAAGAGAGGTAGGGCGTTCGGTCAGTCGATAGATGGATAGAGAAGACAGTGTGTGTGTGTGTGTGTGTGCGTGTGGGGGGGGGGGGTTGCTTTAGAATGAACCCATCAAAGATAAACTTGTGAATTACATCAGCATTAAACAAAAGAAAAAGCAAATAGAGACAAAAAAAGAGAAAGAAAAGAAAGGTAAACACAAACACCAGACTTCTCTCCAGCTTTGTGTTGCTTCTAAAGCTCCCTGACAGACATCGGTGTATAACGAAAGTCAGCGTATAATCTTTTCCTTCTGCCATTGGGCGGAAATGTGTCCGTTTCATAGAAGCTCTCTGGTGAAATGTTGGCTTTGATTTAGTAGATGTGAGTTGAAGCCCAAGCATCTGTTCCAGAAGGACCACCATTCAGGACACTTGAGGAGAAGTCGACAAAGCAACCGGATCGTCTTTCTCGTTATCCAGCCGCGTGTGTACAGCGGAACATAGAACACCAGCATGGAACTCCTAAGGAGGACCTAAATGCGCCAGTGGGAACTATATCCCGCTGCAGTGAAGGCTTTACAAGCTACAGTAAATATTTAGTAATGCACTCCTCGGGGATCCAGAGCTTTGGTTTGTAGTCATCAGATTAATCTCATCAATTCCTGAACGACAGATCAACCGCACTGTTATTAAATACAGTCAATGCGAATATTACAGATGACCATTTGTGCCGCCATCCAAACACCATCACAAGTCTTTCATTAGGTTCCAAACGAGCTCCAAATCTCATCAGATGCAGCCGCAGCGGGAAGCTGGAGTACATTTAATCACATGCATATGACTCTTATCAGACCTGTGAGATCAGAGCGCCGGGGAAAAACGACTTCACTCTCTCTCTCTCTCTCTCTCTCTCTCTTTCTCGCTTTAGTACACTTGCCTTATTTACTATTCATAGAGCCAGTAAATCTACCCAGTGTGAACGTGTCTGTGCTGCTGGTGCTGGGCGGGGTCGGGACTCTGCAATCTCTTCTCTCCCCTCTCTCTCTCTCTCTCTCTCTCTCTCTCTCTCTCTCTCTCTCTCTCTCTCTCTCTCTCTCTAGATTCCTCAACACATTTTCCTCTCCATCCATCAGCCGCTCCCAGTCTCGCACTCTCTCATGCATTTCCTCAAGCATCACAGCTAATCTCTCTGCTCTCAGCAGCTTTCACACTGGAGCACATTTTGCTTCTTTGTTGAAAAAAAAGCAGCTCTTTGGTAATATTCACTAAATGTAAGTCTTTTCTGTGACACTCGAGTGCTTCCATTTCTCCGATCATCCATGAGATGGTTCTGCACATTCATTTGAGTCCATATATGTTTGATTATACTGATTGGACTTGATTAGGAAAGCCACACGCCTATTTATATAAGACCCAACCGCTCACAATGCTCAGAGCAAATGAGGATCATGAGAGAACAGTGGCCTCCAGAATCCTTAAATGAAAGACATTTGGGATGACCAGAACCCTTCCTAGAGCTGGGCTGTGGAGAAGAATGAAGAGAAGAACCTAAGATCACTGTGGCTGAGCTCCAGAGATGCAGAAAGATGTAGAAAGTCAACCATTACTGCAGCCCTCCTCCACTCAGAGCCTCATGGCACTCCTCTGTGAAATAAATGTGAACATCCTCCTGGAGCTAAAAAACACCCAAATGACTCCAAGATGGTGAGAAATAAGATTCTCTGAGACTTTTTAGCCGTAATCATAAAACCAGGCACTGATGACCCAGCAAAGTCTCAACGGTGAAGCATAGAGGTGGCAGCCTCATGCTGTGTGGACAGAAAGACTGGTTGAAATCAAAGGAAAGATTCAACATCCAACCAGATCCTTTACAGATCGTGAAGCGACAACTTTCCTTGTTCTACAAAGGTTGTAAAACAGAATGCAACAGCAGCTCTGAGAGTGACATGAATCCAGTTTACTGAACAATTCACGTCGCTGAAAACAATCGTTTTTTTTATTTCGTTCAAGAGTGTGGCCCAATGCTCCACCCTTCCAGCCAAAGTATTTCAGGATACAGACAAGAAGACTTTATTTAATGAGATCAGGATTTCAAAAGAGCAAAAACAGAGCCAAACCTAGAGGTAAGTTCAGATAGACTTTTGTGACATATAACAACGTAAAACTAAGAAAAGAAAGTCTTCAAACTTTAGATCTTCCAGCCCATCAAAGAATTTTTAACAGAAGATGAAAAGAGGCACTGTAAAACCCAATCGCACCAGTTCAAATCCTTCTTTATAGCCATGAGGTCGTGGCGCGAACAGCTCGAACCCTTGGGCGTTAATCATCAGACAGCGCCCGTTTGAATGCTGCAGTGAATCAGCGGAAGCTACCGACTCCGAAAGTGCACTGTCTCTGCTTTCAGAGTGTGAGTTTTCACAGAGCTGCTCCACTGCAGATAGGCTGCGTCAGAGCATGGCGTCAGACAGGAAGAGGCCATGTTGTGCCCAGTCTGGCCCTAGCGACAGATGGCACAGACAGGAAGAGAGGAACAGAGTAAAGACTGATGAATGAAGCACACCGTGTGCCAGTTTAGCTGCTAAACGAGAAACATAACTGGATCTGGAGCCAAGCTTTTCGGGAGCAAATCGGGACTTTTTCGATGCGACAATAGGCCAACTGAATCAAGGCGATTTAAAAGGATTAAAACTTTTGACCATTAGATGGCGCCATTTCCAACTGATGTTTTGGGGTCAGCTTTAGGTTCTGATGACTCACACCGAGTTTGGAGCCAAATGGCAAACAGATGCTGAGATACACCTTCAGACTGAACTTGGCCAGGAACCCCCTAAAATAATTATGGTGTTTTAAAAAAACTGTAACATTTCTTGACCTGAAATTAACAACTTTTTGCCAGCAAGGTGTGACGATGTTCTCATACAAATTTCGTGAGAATTGAACACATGAGGAGTCTATGAGGAGTTTGAAAAGCAGGTTTCGACCTAAGCCAATATGGCGGACAGGAAGTTCTTTTGATTGTAGCTAATCTGGTCTCAATGTTCTCTGCATGATCCAGGGAAACTGTTAAGACCAGAAATATGACCATAGACTAAACATTGTGAAGTTTTGTAGCATTTTTCTAAATGTCTTTATATCTTATGGTTCTAATTTGTTGAGGGCCAATTGCGGGAGACTGATAATGTACACAGATTCAAAGACGCTATGATGCATTTGAAAGTTATAATGTCTAGAATTGCAAAGTCTAGAGGGGTCTCTAGAGGGATCTGTCTAAATGCTTTGAAAAAGCCCCTTTTGATAGTGGGATAAACTGCTTGGCAGATATAGGCTTAAATGCCCATTTTTGCATATCTCCGGACCACTAAAGGTCATCAAGCCGAAACTATGCATGAAATGTTACATCATGCTTGTTACAAAATGCACCAAGTTTGATATCAATACACTAAAGCGTTGTGGAGTTATCACTCAGGAGCCCATCACTCCTGAGTCACATGACACGTCGAGTCACCAGGATGATGCTCTTAAAGAAACCCCAGGCTGGGATAAGCAAGTGCAAGTGGTGGATTTATAGTGCCATGCACTCCCTCGAGGAGATGAGAGAGAGACAGGAAGTTGAGGAACGGCTTAAACCAAACAGCGAGAGCAAAATGCCACACCGCAGCTCGGTCAAACTCTGAGCTGGAAGCGTAAATTCCACTCCCAGGAGAAGCGGTCCATGGCAGGAGGAGGAGAAGGATGGGCTTACTGCAGACAAACGGATATACGCTTCATCCCCAACGAGAGTTTAACAAACTAAAGCGAATAAACAACGAGCAGAAAACACACACTGAACAGCAAACGAACACAAGCAACCGGAGCCAATCAGAGCAGTCTTCAGATACTCGTCTGTTTTATTACAGGCGAACACACACATCGGCGATGCACAAGCGATCCGCCGCTGCTCTCTAATTTATGTAGGTTGATAGCAGAAGCTGCCGGACTAATCAAACCAGCCCAGTAAATCTGAGGCCGGATCGGCCCGGTGCCCTTGAGCCTGCAGCAGAACCATCCAAGTCCAAGCTGGAACCAAGACGGAACAACCGCTTTTATGTTAAAGCTATTTACTGCTAGTATACTTATGTATTTAGAAGTCTATGCTAAACGAGCAGAGCTACAAAAGAAAACATCCTCTATAGCCCACCTTTAAACAGCTTGTGTGCCACCTCCAGATCCGGGCAGCGAACCACTGAGGTCATGGAATGTCATGGCATTTCCCTCATCAATGGAACACCTCAGAAACACAAAGACCACGGCTTTTTTCTTCTACGGTTATGAAATGTGCTGTGACCTGAGAACACAGGTTTCAGGTGATCCAAAGTGACACACTGTGGAGAAATCCTGATCCCGCTGTGCCGTATGCTCACAGATACAGCACATCCGTACAGGAGAAATGTCTCGTGTGTGTGTGTGTGTGTGTGTGTGTGTGTGTGTGTGTGTGTGTGTGTGTGTGTTGTGAGTTACTGGCACAATGCCATGGGTACATATGGTGGCCCAGTTCCACTGCAACACCAGGGAAATGCAGCATTGCATTCTGGAAGAACTTAGAAATGACCTTTTGAAGACCCTTTCATCTGTTAAAATTCTTCACTGGGAACATTACAAACTACACTTCTCAGCATAAACAAGTCAAATACCTTTGGTTCATGTTGCAAAAAAGAGTGCACCCCAATTATAGCCTTAGGAGTAAAGCCACACAATGTTCTAATGAACAGGCGTCAACCACAGGTGACTCTGGTGATTCATTTAAGAGGAGTCCAGCAGACAGGGGACTCAAAAAGGGTATTTATTAACAAAGAAAAGCCTCTCCCAAAACATGCTTTCAGCAATGGCTCCCCATGGAAGAAAAATGTCACAAAATCTGAGAAAGGAAATCCACGTAAGCTAACATCTCGACAGGAATGTCTTGTGATAAGAACGGTTGAAGGAAATCACCAGCAAGTTCACGTCAGATTCCCGTGACACCATACGTGCAGGGCGTGCAGGGGTATCGTCCACGAAGGAAGCCTCTCCTAAAACCCATGCACAAAAAAAAAAAAAAACTTAAAACTCATCAAACTTCAGTTTAGTTGGATCACCACACCCCTCTCATTTGAGCTTCACAAAATTCCGTAAACCGCTCCACTTCCATATAAGAAATCCACATTCTCTCTGTCAGGCTGCTGCATTCTCAGGCAGTGTCTACAGGTACCCAGTTATTCTGAAAATGGGGTGTTTTTCTCAGTGGTTACGTTTGTTTCTCAGCATCGTTTTCATGTAGCCTGATAAATATAATTGAGCTTGTTAAGTTTGCCGGCTGCAATGATTTCATCAAAGGTAGTAAACAGACTGAAAGTTTATGCGCCGTATTTCGGGAACAAAATATTTGCAGCTGTTTTATTGTGCTCCCACTGTTAACAATGATCACCAGAGACTGAAAGCCGAGAAGCATCTGAGCAGTCCTCTCTGACAATCCTGTACAATAATACTGAAAATTAGAGGAAACACAAAGGCAGAGTGTGGCAAGCAGAGCTAACCCATACCACGCCGAGTCGTACCATTACTAAAATCCAATGGAAAAGTGGACCCATTATTATCCCGTTATCATTATATTAATTGAAGATTGGTTGTAAACTGAGCTCATTACTGGGGGTTTTTGAAACTTAACCTATAGAAATAAGCTCAAGGAGTACTTTATTTTATGACTAGAATTATTGTTTTTTTTTTCCTTTTCAGTTAAATATATTATAAAAGATAAAAGTTACTGGACGTAAAATCTCTCATATTTTCATTAGCCAACTCCAGTTTCAAGTGATGGATGTTCACTTACAATCTGAAGGCAGCTTCTAAGCGAGGAGTGGCTCAGCGATCCACAAAGCACTCACAAATGTGCTGCAAAACTTTGTGCGTGTGTTTGTGCTGCTCGAAATGTGATCCTCGGGTGTAGTCTGCCACTGATGAATAATTTAGTCTTTGCTGCTAACGCACAGACTTCTGCAGAAGAGATAGTGGAAAAGTCAGAGTGAGAATCCTCCCTTTTCTGTTTGTTCTCTCTCTCTCTCTCTCTCTGCTCAAGGTGGTCCAGATCCAAGCAGAGACCATATCTGGTTGTTACCCTCCAGAACTAGCTGCCAGGGGCACATCAAAGCCAGCAGCCAATATCTCACTAAAGGCAACATCTCACATAGTTAGGGCCAACCTGATTTATAGTACACCGCACCCATCACTCAAATCCAGGGGCCACGGGTCTTTGAAAACCTAAGCTTCAAGACTTTTGAGATCCCCCTATTGACAATTTTCAAAACAAGCAACAATCCTAGAAACTCTTTCTGGTGTTTCATTGGGAAGCAATCCCTGTCGAAAGAGCAAAACGAGAAAGGTAGAAATTTGAGATTGTGGCTTTCAATAATAAAAACAAGGAATACTGGAAACATTTTCAGTAGAATTTTCTCCATTTACATACAAGTTACCCAGACTTTTTACTTTAAAATGATTTTTTTCTGTTCATTTCTTAAACAATAATGATCTGAGGAGATGTAATGCTTAAAATCAGAGATTAAATTGAAGTTAACTTTTACTGTATTTACCCATTCCCACCATTTTTAAAATAATTCAATGCATTTTATGTTGTGCAACATTTTTTTTATTTCCACAATCCAGTGTGTATTTAATTAAATATGAAATGAAACAAGTATAAAATAATTGGTTTGATGCTTAGCATTGATGTTTATACAAATTACGTGTTGACATCATCTTTTATGACTTTTCTTACTGAGGAGTTGTCAACTATGGAAAGAATGCCCCTCTCACAGGAGCTCAGGAAATCCCAGAATGTTATTGTGATCTGTTTCCAGCCGTTCAAGTCCAGTCCTGAAATTTCCTCTCTTCTAAATATGCAAAGTCAGTAAAGCAGCTCTGCAAACAACTCTCTTTTGAAAAGATGAATCTAGATTACCCAGGGAAAGCATGGCGAGATGCAGGGGGGATTAAGGTTCCTCTTCCAGCATAAACTTCCTCTTCCAGCAAAAACGCAAGGAAAGTCTGGAACATCATTTCTACAGATTTCCTCTTTAAAGAAACACAATGTGATATTTTGCTACATTAAATTTCCAATGGAACAAGAAATAATTGTTGACAAGATAAAGAGTGATGCACGTGATGTCTATAGATGAGAAATCCAACAATTTTCTTTTTAAAAACTCTTTTATTTAATTCCCAATAGAGAAAAAATCCTGCAGAGTTCAGGTAAGGAAAACACCGCACTGTCGCTGTCTATCCAAGACACTTTAAGTAAAGACTAAAAAGGTGCTGAATAAACAAGCAACATGAGTTTCATATTACTCTAATATTGCATCCTTTAAAGCTCTGAATGCTACGGCAGAACCAAGTGTAAGACAGTTTTGTCTATCTGAAGTGACTAGCAACAGCCGAAGCGTGATAAATCCTGTCCATAAGCTGTGTCAGCATAACCTGTCTTAACCCAGCCTTGTGAGACACAGAGAGGTGGAGAGAAAGAGAAGGAGAGCGCAGGCATGAAAACATCTCCGGATCCTACGCACTTCACCCTCCTCACTTATGTAGAAAAACTGATTTCAGTGAATAAACACTTTAGAAATGTAGGGGTGTGAAGCCATGAAAAGTTGTCATCTCTTCAATTAACAAGATAACATTCGGAATAATAATAATAACTGGTTTATAAACTCCAGGCTTCAAGCATCATAACCAGAACCTCTCCATGGGAACACATCACCCCTGTCCTGAAACAATAGCACTGGTTTCTAATCAACTGGTGCAAACAATACGAAGTTATTCGTCTCAGCCACTCCCTGACATTTGCTTCCACTGTTTTTGCTTGATCCTCTCCCTCTGAAGACCAATCTTGGCTCGTGGGCTTTCGGCCAAGTGGTACCCACTCTCTGGAACAAATAAACAATTCCCAACATCCCACACGTCAAATCTAATCTTTACTCACACCTATTCCGGGAGGCCTTTTGTGTTAAACTGGTTCTTTTACTCTCCATCCCTCCATCCATCCATCCATCCATCCATTTTGTTCCCTTTCAGGGTCACAGGGGTCTGGGCCTATCTCTAGCGCACGTCATGCAAAGGCACGATAATTAGAAATAGATGGATGTCTGGAGACAGATCATTCCAAAGCCGGCACAACCCAAAACTATTTTCAGGTTAGCTCACTTCCAGATCTTTCAGCATTGGCTGGAGAGGTGAGCTGTCCAAGACTAGGCAGCTGTTCCAGAGGTTCCACAAGGTTCAGCTCTTGGTCCAATTCTATTCTAAACCTTTAATCTTGGGGACGAAATCGTCCAAATTTTTCCAGACTCTAACAGAACTCTATTCTGAAAGCTACCTGAAGTTTGGTCTAGTGCTAGCTTTGGTCATTCCCAGTCTTTTTCACTTCCGCTACTTGGAAAAACTTGGAATAAGATTTCAATTTCGTTATTTGGTTAGCTAAGTGAGTTCCTTTGGCATATTACGTCTTTTATTGACAGAAAAACTTTTAGAACAGTGAACTTTACTGTATTTCAAATATTTATTTCTACCTACTGATTTCCCCCCAAAGAAAGCCACCATTCTGCCAAACTAGACGTTCACAACCAACCAAAAGCAGAATTAAAAGCACTGAGTGGGCGAGAAATACTGCCTGGGAGGGTTCACTTAGGTGGCTACGTGACTGCATGTGCATCTGTTTGCCCACAGTGGTGTAGGTGTTCCTATCTCGGTAACTGACGGTGCTAGGATGTTGTATCTGGCTTTGAGTTGTGTTAAAATCATTGAGCTGTGGTAATCTGTTTAAAAAAACATAATTTCAAGTGCACAAAGTCGATAACATTGAGGAGACCCCAAATTCAGATGATAAAGGGTAGTATTCACTGACCTCTATCCCTCGATTCAGCAAACAAACCAAGGTATCGTTCAAACAAGTTGTCAAAGTTGTCCAAATCTTCATAGTCTATCAATATATCCTTTTAGCAGGTAATGAATGAAGAGCTCATCCCGGACAAGCCCCCAAAATCCGTAGGCACCACCCAAAAACCAAGACTTTGTGGCTCAAACCTGCTAGCTGGTAAAATCCAGACTTAAATCCAGGCGTATTTCAAATAACAGAATGCTTCAGAGGAGTCCAGGCTGCCAAAGAGAGACCAGGCACGCATTTTGTTCACAAGAGTGATGCTGAGAAGAGAGTTATCTGCAGTCTTGAGGGCGACTGCCAGGTACATGCGCATGCGCCAAGATCTGACACCCCCCCGATAGACGCACACACATTCACTCATCAGCGAGGCGGACAGGCGCACCCTCCTCCTCCTTTTCTCCCACTCGATAGCAGCTATTCAGCTGTATCTCATAAACTTTTTTTCTCTGCCTTCACATTCTCTTAACCTCTCTCTTGTGTGTTCTACCTAGTGCTTTTAGAAGAGGCTCTTGATAACAAAACTAGAACCTTATTGAGGCGCATCAGACAGGGCAGTTGTTGTAGCATGCTAAAAATGCTGTGTAGCCATACCTAGAATCTAGGTAGCACTTCTAAGCCGGCGGTGAAACCCGCTTTTGTGTTTGAAGGGAGCTGGATCATGAAGCATCTCACAGGATTCAAAGTAAATGAGAATAAAGAAGAGCTGGAGAGACAGAGCGGGAACTGCTGAGGCATTTATTCCATCAAATGTTCCACTGAGAGGACACAAGTGTTGCAGTCGCTGCACGGCTGATAAGGACAAAGTGCTCAGCCACACTGGGCATGCACTGGGTACAGCTTTGTATGAGCAAACGCTGAGTCAAAGGTCAAATGATGGGTTTAATCACGTTTATGTTTCAGCATTAGGCTGCATGTCCTCATTCGAAGGTAGGACGATAAAAAACAGCGGGGCATCTGGGTAAAATATCTGACTAGAACTAACTAGAAGGTGCTTGTGCGCACGCTTGAGGAGATATACCTTCCTGTACCTGCAGATGGTAGTAGTCTAGATTTTACTTCCAAGAAGTTTGATCAGAAGTTTGCATAGCGCTTTTCCATTATGTCGTTATACAGCCTTTGACTCAAACTGATCATCATCAGCTTCGTTCCACATTTATTTTTCAATTTAGAATCGTGCAAACAGCAAGTCAGTTTCCTCTGTTTCCTCTGTTGTTTGCTTGTTATGTCACTTCACAGTGGGCACGCCTCATTGCTTGTTGTAGCATTTCCTTCCCATCTAGCTCCCCCCGTGAATTGGAATTGCTAGTGTGGGTTTTTCCTCCGGGACGTACAGTTTTAATATCATTTAAATGTCACTTAGATACTGTTGGCTTCTGCAAAGTGTAAACTTCTAGCTTTAAAAAGCCATTCTGTCCCACAAAAACACTCAAACTAGAACTATTCTACAATAGGCTCCTCCTTCTGCATAAAAGCACTATATAAATACATTTGACTTGACTTCACGTCCAAGAATGTCTGAACAACCAATCAGAGGGCTTCTTAGGCGGCCGATGCTGCTTCAACATGCTGCACAAACCTTCATCTACAAAGACTGTGGTGTAGGCTACACATAGGTTTATATATTTAGTAATGATTTTAAATAAATGCAAATTTATTTATCTCCCTCTCTCTCTCTCTACCTAGCCACGCCCTTATCTACTCTGTGCAGCAGGCCACGCCCATTTTAACTCATCTCTGGCAGAAGAGAGCTGAAACAGTTCAGGCTCAAGGTCCTTTAGTCGGGTTCAGAAGATTCATGAAGGAATAAATAAAAAGAAACGACTGGCCACCCACAGTCCAAACAACCCTAACCAAACCTGCCACACCTGCTGAGATGAGACACGTCACAGCCAAACTCCAGCTCATCATATTCAAAGCTCACAGGGCTCACGGGTCACTGCGGCTGGCAGCTGTTTAAGACCGTCAGTATTCTCCTCACGATCATCCGGGGGTCTAGAGGCTAACCATCAATCGCCCTGCGACATGTGCTTTTTTCACCTCTGTGGAGCTCAGTTCCTCCACGGTGCTTAGGAAGTTGCTGGCTGTGCAGATCTAATTTATGGCAAATATATTCAGCCCAGAGAGCTGCATTTGCATGAAAACTCAAAGCAAAAGAAAGCAGGAAAAACGACAGGAACTCTACACAAGTGGAACTGCAGGAAAAGAGAAAATAACTATTGTTACGTGATGAAAAGATTTCAATATGAGGATGAACGATGCATCTCTTAAACATATCAGGCAAAGCAAGAGCGCTCAAAACAATAAGAGACGTGTTTAGAGGACGAGGAAATATATATATATATATACACACACTCTGAGATGAGGTAACTCTGTCCTGGGGTAAATCTCAACGAGTTGATTTCAACAACCACAGAATTTATTCCAAAAACAGTCATGACACTCTTCGGTGCAATAAACCGTACCCTTGGAGCTTACAGAAGAACAAAAACACACTCAAGACGGCACCAAAGCAGCCAGATTTGCGACCACAGTCTACAGGCGCAGCTTGAAGACAGCCAGAGCTTCTGGGAAGTGTGAGGTGCCTTTGATAGTTGTCTCCGCGAGGTGAATGCCGGGTCTGTTGAGTGACTCACACTTGCCACTAGTTTGCTTTATGGGAGAGTCATGTGGAATGAAAGATTTCAGCAAGTTGTGCATGTGTTTGAGTGCTTCTGGGTGTTTGAGAGGGCAGCAAACAACACGGGGACGAGAAAACACACAACGACACAAGAAAACACACCGTGGCTCTACTCCACATCGCACCAATCTAAACAGAATCGTTGTTGGCCCACTAACAACAAAAACAATTCATTGTTTGATTCGAGAAATGTTAAGTTATATAGAATCTTAGTGAACACATAGAGTCACACGTATAGAACCCTCATTTTTAAAGGTATCTTTATCAAATTTGAAACTTGCAGCATCTAACAGCGAGTACCTCCTAAAGAAAGAATGCACCTCTTTACAGGAAATCTTATTTCTGCTCTTTTATAGTTCTTTAATTCAATACAACCCTACAAAAGAAGCCAAAACGAAGTACGGTGCGGAAAAGGCTCTTTTGGAGCTACCTCACCTAATGTTTATCCATTTCTCTGTTTCTTTCTCAAATACTACCTCTCATCACTGGCCTGTCCTCACCCTGTCTGTGGCCAGAGGGGTTCTATTTCTCTGCATGTAAAAGTGTATGTGACAAAACCAAAAACTTGAAATGGTTCAGGAACAGCATGCACTGCACTCTAGGCATTTCGGCAAACTTTGCTGTAAATCCTGTAACTTAAGGGTTAGAATTCGGATTTAGATTTAGATTTTCTATATGAAAACAGATTAAAAAATTAAATGAATAAAGACAATGTGTACATAACACACACGGCAAAGCAGAATCCATGATTCGACTTACCACTGTTCCGATTCTTGCGGTTGGATTTGCCGCCGAGCAGCATCTTCAGACTGTTCCTGAACATGACGGCGCAATCCTCGGCCGACTACACGGAAATCTGTGTAAAACAAGAGAGCACTGTCAGAAAAGTCTTCAATGATTCTGTAAGCGTTTCACTTTCACTCTACCGTGACGTAAAGGACGAGCGGCTACTGTACGCGATCACATGATCGTCACCAAGAATTAATCAATGAAAACCCAGCAGATGATGCGCTGACTCTCACGGAGCTTGTGAGTGGAGGCTAGACTTGGAACTACGAGGGGTTTTTGATTATACGCCTCAACAGCATGTTTGAGGTAGACCGACACTTGAGCTTGCTGGAACGCAGCAGCTGATAATGAGCTTCACTCGTGGCGTTCGCCATTCTTCACCGGATTATTTTAGGATTCACTCAACACCCACACGGCACAGGCCTCACACCCTGATGCTGCTAATTACTGCTGCACACACGAGCCGTGTGCTTCCTTACATGTGAGAGAACACAGGATACAGAGATGCTTTGTTCTGCTGCAGCTGGAGGTGAGGCTTTCAATGAAGAGCAACCGCAGAACAATCACAGAGAACGAACGCCTGAGAGTAGAGTAGAGCGGTTCAGTGGAGCTGGTAGGCTTATAGAGACTTTTAGTCTGTTTATTCTACTCCAATACAGATATGATCAGAGGGGATTAGAGTAGAAAACAGTAGATTCAAATAGAGTCAAAGTAGAAAAGAGTATAGTGCAGTGCAGTTCAATAAAGAGGAGTACGAAAGCATCGAGTGCAATACAACCATGAGAACCAAGAGAATGGAATGGCTGCTTTTAGAGTCGAAAAATAAAAACCAAAGTGAGATTGAGAGACTAGAAGAGTAGAGTTGAGTAAAATAGAGTTTAGCTGGCTAGAGAAGAAGTACAACAGAAGGGTTTATTGAAATAGAATTGAGTAAAGTTCTACATTAGAAGGTTGTTGACTAGAGTAGAGCGCGGAGAAGTGGAATAGAGTAGAGTTCTGGATTAGAATATCGATAAAACCAAGAGTGAACAAATGAAATTAATGTAGAGCTCCAACAGACACAGTTAGAGTAAACTGAAGCGCACTCGACAGACAGAAGAGAAAGAGAACGAGAGAATGACGGAAAGATAAACACGCGCTCATTGTGGTCGAGGAAATTTCTGGAAGAGCGTCTGTTTTCGTCTCCCGTAGAATCAGGTTCATCCAAGCGAATCCATGTAGAGATACCGTCTAAAGGAATCTCCACCGAAGCCCTTCATCTGCTGCGGCACACGGAGAGCCAGATAACTGGTAATAAAGCTACAAACAGTGCTTGCACTCTCCAGTTAAACCAGAAACCCTCCCAGCAAGCTGCAGAAGCACTTTCTGCTCCATTAGCAGCAATAAACAGAACGGTGAAACGAGGAGTGGAGCCACTTTTATCTCTCCGCCACCAGGAGCACACGGATCAAACACGGAAGATATAGAGCGCCTCTTCAACCAGTAACAACCTCCTGGTCTCTCTCTGCCACTAGAGGCTGCTCATCATAAAACTATACTTTAGGAACTCGCACAAGCAGTGGTTTCATTTCAGAGCCAGTGGCCAGTGCATTTTTCAGCATCCAGAAGGTGTAGCATGGAGGCGATCAGCCTTTGAAACACTTGGTATGTTATCAGTTGCTTTGATATTGGTCTTTAGCTCATCTGCCAATCGAAAACGGTTATTCCACGGTTGGGTTATCTCAAAAATGCAGGAAACATGAAACAGATTCAGAAAAGGCAGTGGACCTGCAGCAGCAGATGTAACGACTCCCTAAACTTCTTCACCCTGGACTTTTGTGCCTCTAGGATTTCTGTACCCTTTGAAGACGAAGGATCTAATCAACCGAGAGCTATATCAGCCGCCGAAAAGGAAGAAAAATCAAACGCAGCAGCAAGTGGGTCCTGCACACTAGAAAAAATACACCTTAGGATTCTCAGAGATGATCTCGAACGCCATGCAGAGCAAAAGTGTCGAAGTCGTGTACGATCCTGTACGAAACGCACAGAGAGGAAGATAAAGATAAAGACTCTCTAACGGCATCGGTGCCAAAGTTCTCAAAACTCAACATTAAAAAGTGCCGTCAGTTTGTCTTTTTTTCTTTCTTTCTTTGAGAGCAAACCTCCCAGAGAGAAGGAGGAAATGCAGCTAAAGCCCCTACAGAGAGAGAGAGAGAGAGAGAGAGAGAGAGCCCTGTCCCTTTGTCCGCATCACTTCCTCTCCAAACAAAACACAGGAGTTCTCTCGTGTTTTTGCAGAAACTTGTGCTCAGTGAGAAGGAGGTCTCTCCAGAAGTTCCTAAACACACAGAAATCCTCTCGTAATTCAGGATCCTAATCTTTTGGAGACACTTCAAACAGGAAATGTTTACAGAACTCAGAAATTATTTCTGTGCACGATCATCATATGAAATATTTTTTTTAATATAAAATAAAAAGCTTTAGCAAGCGCACGGAGAGAGTGTCAGTGAGTGTACAGCTGCGAAACGAAATATTATGAAATTACAAAAGTGCCAGAAGATGAGAGGCAGCAAGGCTGGAGATCAAAAAAGAACTTAAGAAGCTCACATTTCATCACTCAGTCCAAACCGTCCGTGAAACATGGATAGAAATGATGGAATAATTCATGGAGTGAATGCAGCCGTATGGTATCTGTTCAAGAGGAGGTCCTGGAGCACCATGAGGGTTCTGTTCCAGCAGTTTCAGAAGATGTTCTCCATCGCAACCATTTTTTAAAAACATGGTTCCTGTGAAAGTTTTCAGAATTAAAGGCTTTAATTTGGTGCATTTTAAGGGTCTTTTTAGGTCAATGTTCTGGTAAATGAACTATTTTGGGATTATTTTAAGGATAAAAATGGTCTCATGTGAAGGTTAAAAACATTTATTCATTATAGAAAAATATTTTATATCAAGTTTTTACGAACAGTACATTGTTTTCAGGAGTTCAACAGAACCTGGGCCTAATATTGTGTGTTAATACCCCCTAAATATTAAAATCCAGCCAGGGTTTTTTAATATTCACAAATTTCTGACGTTAAAAATAATAAATGTAATAAATTCAGACATTTTAGTCATAATTGAGCATTTTAGAGAGACGTTATTAACCATTTTCTGGTCAAAACATATTTTGAGTTTGGCACTTTGCAAACAGTCTCTAAGCGATTCAGTCTCAATGTAATGGAGGAAGACATATTTAGACAAAAATAGAGTTGTTGCTACTGCTGTGCTACTAAGAAGTTCTGTGGTCACCAGATCTACAACTATAGCAAAAGAGGCTACGTTTCATAGAGTTCTGCACCCAAATACCATAATAGAGTGGTATTAGGAAGGTATAGGTATAACTGCACCCTCGAGAGGATTGTGAAACAAAACCCATTAAAAAAATTAATTGACTGCTCGCTCGGCTGCTACAATAAAAGGTTATTGAAACAAATTTGCCCAAAGACAAACCATTGCAGTAGACATGGCACAGAGGGGGGTGAGGGGGGCATCAGGCATCTGGCAGCCCAGGCCTGAACAGAGCTAATGGAGAGCCTGAAATCAAAGCAACCGCAGATCTTCAAAAAGGGCCCCGGTCTGTTTGTTCTTCTTGCTTTCATTCACAGTGCCAGAATAATTGGTCGTGTCTCCTCCCCTTTCACCGCTCGTGTGCGTTTCTCTCTCGTTTGTTTCTACACTTACCTTTCCATTCAAATATAACGACTGAAGCTCAGACGTTTGGCGATTACGCAACAAAGCTGACAATGGTTTGTTTAAGCTATAGAAGCAGTGCCTGAGCAATGCAATAATTATCTGGTGAGACAAGAATGTACGATTCCCTCATTATGGATTCTGCTTTATGAGACGGGATCAGAATGTTTTATAGAAATGTTTTCAGAATCTGTCTTAATATTTGAAAGCAATCCACTTAAACCGTCTTTAGCGCTTCAGTTTGTCATTCCATGCCTTTTAAATCAAAGAATGAAGCAGACGGGAAAAGAACAGCCATAAAAGGAAGAAAAATGAGAAGAAGCAAACAAAGAGCAAGACGGAGATTTAGAAGATAAGGATAAAAATGATCTGCCTCTTGTTCCCTGGCAGATGAAGATGCAGGAGAACAAGAAACAGAAAGAAGAGGAAAAATAAGCAAAGATGATCGAGGAAAAGAAGAAACGGATCAGCGATTATAAAGAAATATGTAAATGATGGTGGAAAACGAGAATTTATACACAAACTAAAAAAAACAGCTTTAACTTCAGCTTCTGCTCTGTGAATATGAATGGAGTCTGTGCTAAACAGGAAGTGGATTTTATGCCAGTGCTGTGTCCGCTTCCTGTACTTAGTTTGGTGAGTCCTGAGCTCCACTGAAGATCACAGTGATGGAAAGAACAAATGTAGCATCCATTCATGGAAGAGTACAAACATCCTCTGGTCATGTGACAGGAAGCGTGAAGAGGGAGGGGCTCATTGTGTTCGTGTTACACTGCGGGGTTATTGCCACTCTCACACGGCACACTTCCTCGGGAAAATGATGGATTTCAACATCCTGTTCTGTAAGAAATAATTTCTTGTTTATAATTTATTGTTCTTCTTTACGCTTAAGATAATTCCTGATGACTTTGGCTGTATGTTTGGGTCATTGTCCTGCTGGAGAATAACCTTGGGACCAATCAAACTCCTCCCTGATGATATCTGTCTGTATTTCTCAGCATTCAGAGCACCGTTAATCCTGAGCAAATCTCCAACTCCATTTGTAGAAATGCAGGACACCCCAAACACTCAAGGAACATTCACCATGCTTCACTCTGGCCTGCAGGGGCACAGTATTGCAACGTTTTTTGGAAATCAAAGCCGATTTTTTTGTCAAAAACCGGTTTGTGCAGAACATTGTAAAACCCCTGTCTGCTTTTAAAATCTTTGAGTGAGTCCTTGTTGCTGCAGTATAACTACCTTGTGTCTTGTTGCTGTGCTCTTTCTCAGCCTCACCTTTGGCCGTCCCGGTTTTATCCACCTACACAGCTGTTTCTATTTCAGTTAATGACTGCGTTTCAACCATGTGTGACATTGATGATCATAAGCATCTGTCACAGACCTAAAAATACAACCCCTGCAAGTGTGGCCTGATACACTGATGCTGGAGGCAAAAATATTGATTTCATTTAGATTTCCTTTTGAAATGTACACAAATAATGTTTTTTCACTAGAGCGCTTTCCTCAAACATTCACACAGGGCCGTGCATCAGATCCGCTTCTTCTCAACATCCTTTTAGTTTCCACATTCTTTAGAAAAACACTTCAGGTTCTTAAAAAAGCAGCATGTGGTGGTCAGGGCTCATGGGAGGAGAGGATGGGGAGAACTGTTGCCCTGTGGAGGAATCCGAGGGCAAATCTGTCAACGGAGGCAACTCTGAGAGACGATAACGACGGCATTAAAATGTAACAATTTAATTAATGCCTCGCTAAGCGACAGGAGGATGTTGCATAGCAACAGCAGAATTGTCAGACATTGAGGGGGAAAACAGAAACATGAGCTCCTCCAGAAACTCTTCTGTTCTCTACAGAACACACTTAACTCCCGTCTGAGGAGATCTCGAGTCTCTCGCTGGACGCTTTCTAAACGCATTGCTAACCTTTAAGCACCTAGAACTCCACTGAGATCCTGCCTGGATTCATTATATCCCAATCGAAGGTGCAGAACATCACACGAAGGAACATTGTTTTATTCTACGACTGAACATTTGTGTAGTTCGCTCCTAGTTTTATTCATTTATTGATGATATAAACACTTTAAGATCCACTTTTCTAAACGTATTTGTGAGTTTCGTTTCCTTCTCTGAGAGACCCGGTGGGACTGCCACAGACCCGCAGATCTCTTTAGAGTTCCAGCTGAAAGCTGTTGGATGTGGCTATCCAGAACTGACCCCTGTATTCTAATATTTTTGGTGGAGAGCAAAGAGATTGTGTTTCGTTAACTCTGCAGTTTTAGAGGTTAAACATCAATCTGGCAACCCACAGAAATTATCCTCTTTCCTTGGGCTTTGATTTCAAGAGGATGAGCAGAAATAGCTCGGTCAGGAGCTGCAGTCGATTCCTCATGAATAATCCAGGGATGGACCGATATCTACAGATAAAAGAAGGGACACTCGTACACTGGAAAAAGAGAGAAGCGCTCAAAACATCTGGATTTGTTTTCAATAAATCGCTGAAACATTTCAAATCAAGCTGAATAAAACATTTAAAAGGACACATTAAACTTACATTTTTAGAAAACAAGAAACTATTTGAAACCCAGAGATGTCATTAAAAACAAGCCAAAAGGAAAACAAAATCCTACACAAGAAAGAATGTAGAAGCAATGTCCACTCCACCGTTTCAGCCCAACGCCGCCTTGTCCTGACACAACTGATGTAAACTGGTTCATGGGAACCACAACTAATAAATATCTACATACATCCAATGTTTCAATCCAGAGGAGGAAACACCACACCAGGTGTTCACTCCCCTGGAGATAACAAAACTGTCCGACTCAGTGAAGCATTTACTCTCCCATGTGATGGCTTTTGAGCGGGACAGGACACGGTTCAAAAAAAAAAGGAAAGGACCCTTTTAAGCAGAGATCTTTGAGAATCACACCATTCCTGCAGAAAAGGACCCAGCTCTCTCTCTCTCTCTCTCTCTCTCTCTCTCTCTCTCTCTCTCTCTCT